>WBNM01037319.1:36930-64085 GCA_013399055.1 Ramphastos sulfuratus
GCTGACCACACTGTTCCTGATCCAGGCCAGGATGCCATTGGCTCTCCTGCCCACCTGGGCACACTGCTGGCTCATGTTCAGCTGCTATCTACCAGCACCCCCAGGTCCCTTTCTGCCTGACTGCTCTCCAGACACTCTGTCCTCAGCCTGTAGCACTGCTTGGGGTTGTTGTGGCCAAAGTGTAGAACCCTGCATTTAGCCTTGTTAAATCTCATCCCATTGGCCTCTGCCCACCCATCCAGCCTGTCACTGTCCCTCTGCAGGGCCCTCTTACCCTCCAACAGATCCACATCTGCTTCTAACTTGGTGTCATCTGCAAACTTACTGATGCTGGACTCAGTCTCCTGATCCAGATCATCAATAAATATATTGAACAGGATCAGGCCCATCATTGATCCCTGGGGCACACCACTAATGACAGCTGCCAATTGGACGTGGCACCATTCACAACCACTCTCTGGGCCCAGCCCTCCAGCCAGTTCTTGACCCATAGGGACACTCATAAAGAGGTTAGGGACTATGTAACTAATAATCCTTCAAAATCCCAAGGAAAAGAACATATCCTGTATGACTGCTGCAGAATGAAACATCTAGGTGGGCTCAGCCTAATGATTGGATTGTCTGTAACTGTTAAACTGCTCTAATGTAGTAGCATTTTGATTGCAAATGGACTTTTTTCTTTGAGAGGGTAGTTCTTTACTCAGCATTTTGATGAAAAGCTTTGTAATCAGACCAACGTACATTATTTGTAACATAATATCCCTTTTAGCACTTGAATGAGCAACTGCTGCTAAACTCAGACTGCTTTACTAAATGTTTCACTCACTCTTATTGCAGTAGCATCTAAGATGTCCCGAAATAAATTGAGTTATTTTTCTCTCTTCTCCCACTTTTTTCTTTATTTCTTATCCTTCTCCTCTTCTCCATTGATCGTTTTTGTGCAGTTTCACAGGCTCTTCTTTCTTCCTTACTCTGGTTATGAGAAGAGACCAGTATGATAGGAAAGCTGTAGGGAGAGACTTACAACACAAGATATATCTGAAACGACTTTCTAGACTGAAAAAACTGACAATATTTTATGTTGCTAATACCTAGTCAAGGAGATGGGTACATCTAAAATTTTATTATCCTGTAAGATTAGAGTCTTTTAAACAGCTTTCCACTGTCATGGCATTGTGGCAACACCAAAAGAGATCCTACCATCTCAGTGCTCAAGGATCAAGGTTTATAGGTTTATTCAGGTAAAGATATTAATAAAAATATATTAATTATTTATTAATTTTAAAAAACTCCTCACTGTAACTTATTTACAGGTTCAGATATTAATTTGTGCTTAGGCATTTACACAAAATGTGCATATAAACAGTTTAAACAATTTAAGCAAAGTCAGAAATTCGCAAATGGTAATTTAAATCAGGAAAGAGATTTGGGCCAAAATGCCAGCTTGCCCCAAGGGGATTCTATGGCTACTACGCAAAGGCAGCTGGCAAGAACCTTTACAGAGCTTTCATGTAAATAAAAATATTCCGTTTACTCACTGTGGCTAGATTTCTAGCTCAGACGTAAAAAAAATTAGCAACAGGGAAACTTAGACACTGACTGTAAAGCGTAAAAGTACTGGAGTCTCTGAGTGAAGAGGTAAATATGCCAGGGATAGGCCACAAAGTGGCAACAATGGATAAGTTAATACAATTTCATTGGAGCATTGAAAGCTCTCTATCTGGAAGCACAGCTTGTATCTGCCCCTTGTTGCTTTGATGGACTTGCTGCTTGTTTAGGCTGCTGCTTTGCTGCTTCGCTGCCACTTTACTCCATCCTCACCTCCTCTAAGGTTGCTATATTCTGTAAAAGTTTATTTTGTCTATACTGTTGTATTTAGCTTAACTGTAAAAATACAATTTCATTTTCTGACTTTCCAAATCCTGAGTTGCAGTGAATTTTCTCTCCCTGGGGTAGATATACAATTGGGAGAGGGATCCACTCTAATCCTTAACATTCTCAAACTTAGTTCCCAGAATACTTTCTGGGGCTGCAGTATTTTATCACAGTATCACAGTATCACAGTATAGCAAGGTTGGAAGAGACCTCAAAGATCATCAAGTCCAACCCACTACCACAGACCTCAAGACTAGACCATGGCACCAAGTGCCACGTCCAAACGTGCCTTGAACACCTCCAGGGACGGTGACTCCACCACCTCCCTGGGCAGCCCATTCCAGTGGGGAATGACTCTCTCAGTGAAGAACTTTCTCCTCACCTCCAGCCTAAACTTCCCCTGGCACAGCTTGAGACTGTGTCCTCTTGTTCTGGTGCTGGTTGCCTGAGAGAAGAAAGCAACCTCCTGCTGGCCACAACCACCCTTCAGGTAGTTGTAGACAGCAATAAGGTCTCCCCTGAGCCTCCTCTTCTCCAGGCTAAACAATCCCAGCTCCCTCAGCCTCTCCTCATAGGGCTTGTGCTCGAGGCCTCTCACCAGCCTCGTTGCCCTTCTCTGGACACGCTCAAGCACCTCAATGTCCTTCTTAAATTGAGGGGCCCAGAACTGGACACAGTACTCAAGGTGTGGCCTAACCAGTGCAGAGTACAGGGGGAGAATGACCTCCCTGCTCCTGCTGGCCACACTATTCCTGATGCAGACCAGGATGCCATTGGCCTTCTTGGCCACTTGGGCACACTGCTGGCTCATGTTCAGGCGAGTGTCAATCAGTACCCCCAGATCCTTTTCTGTTTGGCTGCTCTCCAGCCACTCCGACCCCAGCCTGTAGCTCTGCATGGGGTTGTTGTGGCCAAAGTGCAGCACCCGGCACTTGGATTTGTTGAAAGCCATTCCGTTGGACTCTGCCCATCTGTCCAGGCGCTCGAGGTCCCGCTGCAGAGCCCTTCTGCCCTCCAACCCACCAACATCTGCCCCCAGCTTGGTGTCATAATCCAAAATACTGCACAGTTGCACCAGTAAACAAAGATGGTGTCTACCATGTTGAGGCTTTGTCACATGGGGGACTGTGCTGGAGGAAACTTTGCCATCTGGAGAGTTTACAGCTTTGCTTTTCCTGTAGCCGTCTTGCCACTGAGGAGAGAGTGGTCTCAGGGGAAAGCTTCACCACCGAGGGCATTACAGAGTGTGGCAAGGTGGCTTCATTGCTCATGGATGGTGCTCTCTGAACAGCTGCTTTTTGGCAGTCTTTTTGCCAGCTGCAGCTACAGTGTGGTTTTCTTGTGGCTCACAGGCTGATATGGTGAGTACTTCTTGCTGGCTGGGTGAGTGGTGGTTCTCTGCTCTCCTGTGAAGAGCTTTTGGGCTCTGGCACTTAGCTCATGGAGCTTTTTGCAGCTCATAGGCTGTAGTAGTGTCTCAGTGCTCAGGCTATGGCTTTTGGGCTCTGGCCAAAACACTAAGTATTCTACAAGAGTGTCCTGTAATAAAACCAGTGTGGAGAGAGAAGACTGAGATATGGTCAGTTTAGAAAAGTTGGGTTTCAGAGATGGGATAGGATCATGAGTTCATGAAAGTCTTCTGAAAAGTGTCTGAGTGGTCTGAGAGAATCTTCTGTTTCTTCTGGCCAGATGTTTGGCAGGAAAGGAACTAGTGCAACATAAGGAATGAACAAATGAGAAAAATAACAGGAGATCACATAGGCTGGATGAAATCTAGGGAGAAGAGTATCTTTCATGCAAGAGATACTGTTGTCAACAGCTGCATAGACTTGTTTGATAAACACTGAGATGATAGAGTTAAAACAACCACAAAAGGAAACAAAACATTACCACGTGGATTATATAATTGCAGATTTTCTATTAACTGGTCCTCTAAGGGAAGAAGTCTGGAAAGACTTTTCAGTAAATTGAGTTAGTTTTGAAATTAGTCTAGAACTTGGAGATTTAGAACTATGCATCTTATTGCTGTGGGTATCAAATTTGATTCCTGCAAAGCATATCTGGACTAAGATTAGCAATGTCTACCCTTATGTGGTAATGTATTTTAGAAGCCTTTTATTTAGTTCATGTTGTTTAAGACCTGCCTGGATGTGCACCATTTACTAGGCATTGTGGCATTTGCTTATATTTGATAGATTCCTCTGATACAGAGTGTAGCATGAAGTAGTGTGTTGGTAGCTTCTGAAACAAAACGCCAGCATCACAATTAATTTTTAAATGGAAAATATCTGTCTTAGCAAAGTGCTGCCTCCAAAGGCCAGTTGGTATTTCATAGTCTTAACTACGGTGTGCTTGTTACATTCCTAATTTGATCACAGCATATTGAATGACACAAGTAGTTTTTCCCTCCAAAACCTTCCTTTTTATCTTTCAGACACCACTAAAAGGCATTTTTCAAGGTTAATGGTTTCTGGCTGCTCTGATCAAGGATATTTTGGTTTTCTCATCTCTGAGAGACACTGATGATATGAATAAACTTTTTCAAAACTGAAGTGAATCATAGAATGGTCTGGGCTGGAAGGGACCTTCAAAGGTCTCGTAGTCCAACCCCCTCTGCAGTCAACAAGGATATCCTCAACTAGACCAGGTTGCCGAGACCCATCGAGCCTCACCTAGAATATCTCTAGGGATGGGGCCCCAACCACCTCCCTGGACAACCTGTTCCAGCATTCCACCACCCACATAATGGAGAACCTGTTCCTAACATCCAATCTAAATCTGCTCTTTTCTAGTTTGAAGCCATTACCCCTTGTGCTATCACCACAGCTCTTTGTGAACCGTCTCTCTCCATCCTTCTTGTAGGTTCCCTTCAGGTACTGGAAGGCTGCTGTTAGGTCTCTCTGGAGCCTTCTCTTTTCCAGGCTGAACAACCCCAGCTCCCTCTGCCTGTCTCCATAGCAGAGGTGCTTCAACCCCCTGATCATTTTCATGGCCCTCCTCTGGACCTGCGTCATCAGGTTCAAGTCCTTCCTGTATTGAGAGCTCAAGACTTGGACGCAGTACTCCAGGTGAGGACTCACCAGAGCAAAGTGGCAGAATCCCCTCTCTGGGTCTGCTGGCAACGCTTCTTTTGATGCAGCCCAGGATGCAATTGGCCTTCTGGGCTGCAAGCACACACTGTCTGCTCGTGTCCAGCTTCTCGTCCATCAGCACCACCAAGGCCTTTTCCACAGGGCTGCTTTCTATCACCTCATCCCCCAGGCTGTATTGATAGCAAGGATTGCTCCGGCCCAGGTGCAGAACCCTGCACTTGCTCTTGTTGAACCTCATGAGGTTCACCTGGGCCCACCTCTCCAGCTTGTCCAGGTCCCTCTGGATGACCTCCTGTCCCCCTGGCATATCCACAGCACCACTCAGCTTGGCTGTCACCCGCAAACTGCTGATGGTGCACCTGGTCTCACTTCCGATGTCATTGAGAAAAACGTTAAACAGCGCAAGTCCCAGCGTGACCCCTGAGGGACACCACTGGTCACTGCTCTCCATCTGGACTTCCAGCCATTCAGCACTACCCTCTGGATGTGACCATCCAGCCAATTCCTTATCCAGTGAAGAGTCTACCCATCAAATCCACATCTCTCCAACTTGGCCAGCAGGATGTTGTGGGGCACCGTGTTAAAGGCCTTGCACAAGTCCAGAGATCACATCCATAGGTCGTCCCTTACCTACTGACATCGTCGCTGTGTCATAGAAATCCACTAGGTTAGGCAGGCAGGATTTGTCCCCAGTGAAGCCATGCTGGCTGTCTTGAATCACCTCCCTGTGCTCTGTATGCCTTAGCATGGCATCAAGGTGCATCTGATCTTTGAACTGATGCATTTAGTGAGGCTGGTGATTAATAAACCAAATTATAAAATTTGCATTTGAGACAGTTAAGATTCTGAAGGCTTTTGACTAAAAGAGGCTTTTCTTCAATCAGTCAAACAACTGCTGAGCAAAGACTTGCTGAACAAACAGGCCATATAAGAGAAGACAGACAGAAACTTAGACCTGGAATATCTCAGAAATGCAAAAGCATACGACAAAAGAAAAAGTAGCAGTGTAAGTGTTGAAATGTGAATTATGCTTATTAATACTAATAATGTTATTAATATTTTCACCTAGTTATTTAAATATTTATTAATATTAATTCTCACCAGAAAACTTATTTATAAGGTACGAACACAGGACTGTGTGTGTTTACACAGTGCACAGGCAATTTAAACAGTTTAGCAAAACCAGAAATGTGAGCATTAATTTGAGCTTTTGGAGAGATCCTTGTAGTGCACTATGCCGCTCGCCCTCTAGGGGGACTCGAGAGGCTCCTTTCTGCTAAGGCAGAAGGCAGTTACAGAGTAAACAGAGTAAACATAACCAAAGCCAAGTGCTTTAATTACAAAGAGGCTTTTAAAAATATTTACTCACAAACTAGTATCTCTGGATTTCTGAGGCTGCATTATAGCTTCAGACAGTCCCCAAAACACTTGGAGGGTTGCTGTCAGTGGTATGGTACCCATTGAAGGCTTTTGCAGTTTCCCCAGGACTCTGTCAAGGTGCTGGGGCTTACACTGTCTCTGACCTGGTCTTGATCCCTTCTCAGGCAGATGATGTCCTTTCCAGAGCTCTGGACTCCTCACAGAGGTTTGCAGGTGTGCAGGCAAGCATAGTGTCCTGCAGCTTTGGGAGTAACCTGTTCTCTCTCACCATGTAGGCCATGGTGTGGTCTCTGTAAGTGGGCTCTCCAGCTAGGAGCAGCTTATCACTTTCAGTTCATGCTAGGGTGGCCGGTTTTGGACAGCTTTCATCAATAACTCTTGCCTATGGTGTGAAGGCACTTAACGCCTCTCCCTGGTAAACTGAGGCACAGCAAAGTTTCCAGGTGGCTAATGGGGAAAATTTGGGAAAATATGGGCCATGCATAAACAAATGTATGTACCTTGTTTACCGCAAAAGCAGACTGAGTGGCTTCAGGCCTTTTGTTCTTTTCCTGCATTGCTCCCCACTCCAGCAGAGGGAAGGAGGAGTGGGGAATCATGCCTGGACAAGCCAGGACACATATCAGGCCTATTTTGGCCTTCCATGACAGTAAGGTATTATCAGTATTGCCATACCTGAGGGAAAGCAGCACAAAAGGGAGGAAATGACAGGGCAGACAGGAGCAAGCAGGTGTACCACTTCAGAAGGCTCACACTTGAGAAAGACAAGAAGTGGTGAATACACGTAGAAAGGATAAACCTCTCATATGGATGCTTAAAACTCAGCAAGATGAAGCTCCACCTTGGCTGAGCTTCTAAACACTTTCGGTGCTGCTGTTTGTATTGGATTCAGAAAGAAATTTGCCCTTAGTGGACATCTTGCATGGAACATGGCAGATGAAAAACAGAAATGAGTGAAGCTGGGCTGCTTTTTTTTTCACATGCACAGTCTGTCACACACCAAGAAGAAACAAGGCTAATGGCTCCTGTTGCAACAGAAGACAGCAAATAAAGGAAAAGTGCTGGCCAGGGGTTTGTGAAGGGAGATGTGCATTGTACAATTTTTTTCGGTTTTATATTTCAGCTCAGGAACCAATGTTAGGATGGATATATCAGTCACTGCTTTGCATTCTGCATTAATAAAAATGACCTAATGAATGCAAAATACTTCTGTTACAGTTTAGGAGTAACATGGACTACAGATTTTACTCTCAGGATATTTACTGCATTCATATAGTAGTTTAACACAGAAGCTGAAAAAGCAAACCAAACAGCAAGAAAATTATATCTGGGGGAAAAAAACCAAACAACAACCAAAAAAACCAACCAAAACCACTACAACAAAACCAAACAAACAAAAAAACCCACAGAAAGTTTCTTTGCAAACATCCCAGGGCTATTAGGAGACAAAGGCACACATACTACACAAATCACAAGGTGAAGAAGCTTCTCAGGACAGACCAGCTGTTTGGGGAGCCAGGTAGAATTCTAGGTTCTAGCTGCAGGAGAAACCTTAAATACAGGGTCTGACAAATGAGAGGGGAACTCTTTGAGACCAAGAAGTAAACAAAGTGATATATAGCTCTGTAACCATCTCACCAAAAACTGCAACCTAAAAATGCAACCTAACATCATCTTGATTTTCTTCGCTTCTAGTATTTTTATTAGTTCTTGGAAAAGGAAAAGGGCTCAGGCACTGACACCTGCAAATGCTTCAAAACCTTCCAGTATGGTTAAAGAATGAAAGAATCACAGAATCACAGAACATCAGGGGCTGGAAGGGACCTCAAAAGATCATCTAGTCCAACCCCCTTCCACAGCAGGGGGCTGCTGTGAGGCTGTGATCCTTCCACAGCAGGATCACACAGGAAGACGTCCAGCTGGGTTTTGAATATCTCCAGAGAGGGAGACTGCGTGACACCCCTGGGCAGCCTGTTCCAGTGTTCTGTCACCCTCACTGTGAAAAAATTCCTCCTTATGTTTGCATGAAACTTCCTATGCCTCAACTTCTACCCGTTGCCACTTCTGTCATTGGGCATCACCAAGAGGAGCCTGACTCCATCCTCTTGGCACTCACCCTTTACATATTTATAAACATTAATGAGGTCACCTCTCAGTCTCCTCTTCTCCAAGCAGCAGAGCCCCAGCTCCCTCAGTCTCTCCCTGTAAGAGAGATCATCTTTGTGGCTCTGCGCTGGACTCTCTCAAGCAGTTCTATGTCCTTCTTGAACTGCGGGGACCAGAACTGGACACAGTACTCCAGATGTGGCCTCACCAGGGCAGAGTAGAGGGGGAGGAGTGCACTCTAAGAATTTTACTTAAAGAAACTATTCTCTACCAGCTTTCCATCTGGCAGGACCCCACATATCAAGCCTGTGGAGAACATGGTGTCTTTTTACTGGTTTGTAGACAGTGATTTACTCAATATCATAATTTCATCACTACCACTGGGGCCTCTTTCTAGATTGCAGGTTTTTGGCAACTTATAGCTACTGCAAATCCAAACTCCTTAGTTTCTTCCCCCTTCCCCTGCGGTGCCCTACCCTTCCAAAGTGCTGGCACTCACATCTATTCAATGAGACTTTTCAAGAAGCTGAACTGATCACAAACTATCCCTATGAAAAAAACACCATCAGCCTGGACAGGGCAGCTCCCCAAGGTACAAGCACACATGGGAAAGCACAGTCAGAACCCTAATCAAAAGCAGTGCAACCACAGCCTAAATGAGGATGTACCCTCTAGATATTCTTGTGAAGCGGGACATCCATATTATCTCATTTTATGGATAGCAGAGATGCCAACTAAACTGTCAAAGCTCATACAGGAAACCTCTGTCAGGAGAAGGAAGCTGGATTTAGGCCAAGAAGTGCCTCTTTCAACAACTGGACTCTGTCACTTGAAACTGTCTCAGCAGCAAAGAGCTGAAATTCCAAAAGACAAAGGATACCCATATGAGAAATGCAATTTTCCCAGTCAGTTCTAGTTCTTATAAAGCCTGATGAGGAAGAAAGCAACAGTTAAACAGCCAGCTGACGATCATCAGAACACACTCCAAGCAACGTTTCCGTTTTGCTGCTTGGTTTTCAAGAAGATGTTTTTTGGTAAAATCAAAGGCAGCCCATTCTGAAAAACTTCCTATTAAAGGCACAGAGAAGAGTAAAGAGCCTATGAATGCTTGTGTACCAAGTCATTCTATGCCCCAGAAAGCATCTGGGTTTTTCCCTACATTTGTATCTAATAAGCAAAAGACAAGTTCTTTCCGTTACCTTAAATAATGGTACAGTGAAGGTACCTCACAACCAACAGACATTTTGAACTTTCAATGTGTAGCAACTTAGTAAGCTTGTACAGACTCCCTGTCACCTTGCTCAGCTTCCGATGACTGCAGTGCTGCTCCATCTATGGTAGTGGAGAGAGTGCTTTACCAGAGGCTTTAGATACTAAGGGGTATAAGGAATCAGGTTATGCAGAAAGTATCTATTTTCAGCATAGGAATGCAGTGTGTAACCATCTCATGACAGGGAGCTCAGCTCAAATAGAAAGCGTAAGACCAAGCATATCAAAGCACCAGGAACACTGCATCCTGAGACACCAATGGGAAAGAAGGGGGAGGGCAGAGGGGCTGTAGATGGTGTGGGTAGTGTAACGAACAAGCACTTAAATCTAAGAGAGAGAAGAAAACAGTAAGGCAGATCCTGAAGTTTTACAAGGGCAGCTGGAAAGCACTTCACAGCCTTTGACTGACTCAGCATATAAAATACCAAAAAAAGCCACAGATAAAATTATTTTTAAAAATAAAAGCTACAGTGGAGAAGTTCATTAATTCTTCAAGATAGAAGGGATATTAGATTTAAAATTCCCATCTTGGCCTCAGATTCTTAAGGGAGCTCAAAGCCCTTCCTTTCAGTAGCACTTAGCACTCCACAACTCTCACATGGAAGACTTGGTGTCTCAATACACAAAGACAGAATTTATGGATTTTGAGGTGCCCACATGAGAACTAACACATTTTACAAAATCTACTCCTATGTATAGAGCCCTGCCCCAGAATTAAACTGAAGCAAAACAAACTTTGCACACTCAGTGCTAACCTCATGTATTGCAGTAACTGTTTTGAGGGTCACATCTTGAATATGTTATGAACATTGAAGCTATGTGTGCTGGTTTGAGGCTAATTGGAATATTTTAATGGAAAAAAAATAGATTATAGGCTGTGAAATTAAAAAAATGGTGGTGTCTACTTTACTCGTAGGCTTGCTGAGATGTATAAAAACAAGGACACAAACATAACACAGAGAGTCTCTGGGAGTCGTTGTGTCTTCTGGCCTTTCTGCTGTTAACCCAACTAATCACTCTGCTTCTAGCTCCCCTTGCCCATCCTCCAAACTCACCTTGCATGTAAGGCAGACCCTGGAATAAGGTGTAGGGGTGGAAAGAAGGTGGAAGGGTGGTTGGGAGCCCCTCCTGGGGACTCTAATTTCTGGGAGGGGTGTTGTGTTTCTGTATTACCTTTAACTTGTATATCTCTCTAAATATTCATGTATATTGTGTATATATCTGCTTGTATATTGTGCTAAGCTGTAACTATACCTTCATTCCTTAGCTTCCAGCCAGCTGAGTCTAGTCTGGGTGATTTTCCTTGTGTGGGAGGGGTGGGTGACTCCCAAACCATCACACTATGCAAACATTTTAGGAATACTGATATATCTTCATTCCAGATTCCCACCCTACTGACAGCAGAAGTGCATCTTTCAATTTCCATACAGAAAATGGGAATCATGCTGCTCACAGAGAGTTCCAGACCTCTTGTTCTCATCAGCTGAAATGATATGTCACACTTGAAGCCTACAGTGCTCAACTTTCATTGAGACAGGGTCTATGTTAGATCAGCAATGAATAATTTTCACTTGCTCCATATACACATGTTCATGGTTTTGCTTGAACACAAGTTCAGGTGAACACCACCATGAAGGAAATTTAAGGAAAGAATTTACAGTTATAGGTTGTTTCATTTGTTAAGGAGCTAGCAAGTATTAACAAAGTACCTTGAGACAGAAGAAGCACTCAAGAAGTCAGTCATAGATTCTGAGGAGAGTAAGAAGGAACACATAACTCGTGAACAAAAAGGGACATTCAAAACAATGTCACAATACCCTCATGCACAACATTTTGAGCAGGAGGTTTTGCAGATTTAAAAAAAGAAAAAAAGAAAAAAAAAAAAGAGTAGAAGAAAAAGAAAAAAAAAGAAGAAAAAAAGGGAAAAATGAAAAAAAAAAAGAGAATAAAAGAAAGAGGTATGTCATGGTCAGATTAAATGAGGAAACATGACAAGCGAAGAAATTATAACTCTTTCATAATTACCAAACCCAACATCAACAGCAGGCCATATCTGCAGTGATGAAAATAATGGGACATTTACATATTTATATTTATAAAATGTGTCTTGCCTTCAAAGAATGCTAAACACCAGAAATATGGTCCTGCATGTCTGCATTCCACATAATAGAGTGGTTTGTCAAACACTACACAAGCTGCTTGCACTACAGGCCCTCAGAAATACCAATGTGTAAAGGGCTAACCCCTCCCGGGGATGGTCTGAACCTGACCTCAGGTCCTCCTGACTCCTCCCTGGGGGTGGTCTGAATCCGACCCCAGGTGCAGTGGTTAGCCCACTCTCACTGCCTGTCTGGACCTCCTATAAAAACAAAGGAACTTCTTGGTTTTTTCCCTCTCTGCTCTGCTTTCAACTGAGGAGTACCACCCTGTTCCTGCTGCTCCTGCTTTGCCGCTTGACCAACCTACCACGTGGTAGAACAACCACCTCCTGAATTTACCTCCATCCATTGCCATCAATCTGGTTTTGTATATATTTTGTATCTTGTTTCCCTTCCCTATACTTTTTTGTAACTCCCCTTACCTTAAATACCTTTTATTTATTGTTAAAGTTTTCCTTTTAACTTCTAAATCAGAGCAGGACTGTTCTTTTGGTGTTTTATCCCTTTTCACTCTCTATACCTAATTCTTTCCAAAGGAGGGAGGCATCCTATTTATGTTACTGTTCTGTTAGGCTTTGAGAATCTGGGAAGCATAAACCAGGCCAATACACAATGGCACAGACCAGCAACAAACATGAACATAAATATGAAAAATCCGTGGAGCACAGAGACATGAAATGGACACGGGACTCAAATAAAATCACAGACTCAAGTGTGACTCAAATAAAATCACAGATACTCAAGTCTCCAACAAAACTTGACTTATTTTTGAGAGCAAGAAAACTTCCTCCAAGGTAGAACTTGTTCCTTATCATAGTGCAGAGTGCAGCTTCCTTTTTAAATATCGTCCTGCACAGCTAATAGCCACAAGGCCCAAAGGCAAAACAACCAATATAGAGGAGAATTGCTCAGCAACCATCGATGGAATAGACTTGTCGTGGTAGGCCTAAAAAGGCCAAGTGGGCTTGTACATGTCCTGGCTTGCCCAGGCGTGCTCCCCTGCTCCCCCTCCTTCTGTGCTGGGGGTAGTGGCTACAGGAAAGGGGACAAAAGCCCCGGCTTCACCTAATATGGGCAAACTGGACAAACTGCCATCCTGATTGGCTAATCTATGTCCAAAGGCCCATCAGTCTCGGGCTGAAATGGATATAAAGGATGAGCAGGTAGCACAAGCTCTCTCGCTCTGCTATTGTGCTCTATTGTATCCGTGCCTGCTGAGGCTCCGATGCCTCCACGCGGTCGGCCTGCACAGCCAGCATGACACCGTGCCAAGACTGCCCACCGCAAGACGTCCTGCCTGCACATGACAGCCTGCTGCCAAGAGAGCCAGGACCAGGTCAGAGATGTCTGCCTCCTTTCTGAAGCGTCCAGGAGCCTGAGGAAGCTCCAAAGCCTCTAGCAGCTTTCGGCTCAGCAGCAGCCCCGCCACGTGCTTTGGGTATTGTCCCATGATATTTTTGTGAGTAAATACTTCAAGCCTCTTGTAATCATTGATTGCCTTCTGCCTTCTGCAGAAAGGAGCCTCCTGCGTCCATCCAGTGGCTAAGCAGGATAATTAACTGTAAGCGGTGAGGGTGACCACACAAACCTTCTCTACCAGTAAAAATGTTTGCTTATGCTAGTTGCCTTTAAAGTGTTCCAGTTTTGCCTGTTCCCTGTATGTATACATTTCCAAACCGTGCGTTTTGAACCTTGTATATAAGTTTTGCGGCGAGATTTAATGTTAATAAACAGTTTTCATAGTTATTAACAATCTCTGCCTGGATATCAAAATTAATATAATTATTAATTTTGAATAATTTCTTTACAGACCCCATAATCAAAAAAGGCAGAGGTGAGTACTGTGAATCTAGAACTGCTTTCCCACAATCCACAACAGCATCACAACACAAGCAGAAAAGTTGAAAGTGATTAATCTTTGCTTTTCTAAAACCCAGGAAATAATATCCTGAGATCCACAGTAAAAGGACATTCCAGTTGAAAATGTATCCACTCTAAACAGTGGGAACCAACATTACCAGCCCACTGCAGGTACAGTCATGCAACCATAGGTTTATTTTGTCCATGGAAATAAAGTGCCTTTCACAGCTCATGCGCAGTTTGCTCTGAGGAGAAAGCAGCTGCATGCACAACCTAATCATGTACCATGTAAGGATACAGTTCCTGCAATGAAGAGGGCTGGGACTCCATAGTCATCTCCTGTCCTTGAAATCCAACATGATCCTTACATTTTCCAGAGGCTTTTTGCAATGCATAGCAAAATTCCCCACATAGCCGTGATCCTACTAATCACATTCCTTGTTCCTTAGCTGTGTTACTTGAAACCTAGGTTGCTCTGCAAGCCGAATGGTCAAGCACTTACAGTTACAGTGGGACCTGCACTGTCAACGCAGGCTGTTATTTAACACCAAGTGTCCGGGAAAAATACTCTAAAACTAGGCAGCCAAAAAAGGAAGGATTTCTGAACTTCACAGTGTCAAACTCCAATGCATTACACTGAGAAAAAGCCAACCCACAGCTTTCCCTCAAATGAGCGCTCTGAAAAATTTAACTCCTAAAATTTTACAAAGCACTCCAATATTGATACAATAGGCTGTGTTCAGAGCAGAATTTGAACAGCACACACTAATTACAATGAGTAAAAAGCAAACCAGATGTTTTTTTGGCTGCATGATGCAGTATACTGCCTTTGAACACAATGAGGTGGTATCTCAGGGAACTGAGAAGTGGCATCACATTAAATCCAGATAAGGCAACTGAACACAAGTCATATACCTTATTCCCCTTGTTGCCATAACCTTTACAGAATCAGACTCACAGCTAAGTAGGGCTCAACAATTCACTTAGTATACCCTTCTATCCAAAAGCATCCACTCAACAGGAAGCTGTTCCAGCTCTGACATATACTGTACGCTATGTGACATATGCTAGGAGACCATAGAGATGTCCTGGAACTGCTCCCCAGGAGACCAGTGAAGAAAGAAAAGCACTACTCCTCACAGCTCTGTGAGAAATACTTCATGTTACCAGACCTCAGAAAAATTGCAGAAATACCTACTTACTGTCCATCTGAGCAGTTTGTGCAATACATTTCCTAAAAGCCTGCAAGGCTGGAAGTTCTGTACCTTCTTCAGTCTGTGCCAATGCCGTCCTTACTCCCTTGTTAGAACAACCATGGTGAGCTTCTTTTGCTTTTTACTTCTTGTCAGTGCTTAACTTCTGCAGCCTCAGGAATGCTCTTTCAGTTTCCTCCTTGGTACATTAAACCAGCACAGCTGATTCCTATTACTGGTTTTACTATATTTCCTTTTATAACATCTTACTATATGAAAACAATATTGTGTTTGTAGGAAGTCTATTTGTAGCCCAGTTCTCTTTTATAGTCTGTTCTGAAACACGGGTATTTTTTGTACATGTAAGGTCAAAGGAATTAATTCTCCTGGGTTTCTTTCTATCTTGTCACCTCTACTAGCACTGCAAACAGGGACTAAGCAGCGAAACTGCATTTTGCTACCCAGAAACCTCTACTAGCTCAGGCCTGGCTGGTAGCTCATTTCATACAGCCCACCAGAAAGCTATCAGTTGGCAACAGCTTCCAGTTTTTAATTGGACAGATACCTTACTTTATGGGATTCTGCTGTGACAGGGCAATGCAGAGATTGCTTGCTACATGTGTCTTTTTTCAGTCTGAAAGTGAAACCTTGATAGAAAGTCAGCCTCTCCATCAGTCTCCCATAACAGCTAAAAAATGTGCTTCAGCACTTTGACATCAGATTTTGCAGGAATCAATACTACCCCAGAATGTGTTTATCTTTCAAATGCAAAAAGCTACACTGATGTATTAACTGAGACTTATGTTTAAAAAACAAACCTCACAAAGCTAAGGTGTGCAAAGTAACTGAAAGAAAATGAATTATTTAAAATACTGTGAACAACTGTGATGGTAGTTGCTGCATTTTAAATGAGTTCCATGTAATTTTCAATGTAGTAAACACTATAAGTAACAGAATGAATCATAAAATATCTCAAACTGGAAGGGACCCATAAGGATCATCAAGTCCAATTCTCAGTGAAGCACCTTTCCCTAATACTCAAACTGAATTCTCCATGATGAAGCTTCATTCCATTTCCTCATGTCCTGTTCACCACAGAGGAAACCAGCACCAAGATTACCCTGTTCCAGGTAGAGAATCCAGCAGCAGCTCTTCCTAAATTTCATACAGTTGTTGACTACCCAGTTCTTGAGTCTGTCCAGATCTTTCTTTAAGGCCTCTACCCTTAAGGGACTCCACAGCTCCTCGTAGTTTACTGTCATTTGGAAACTTAGTTAATACATATTCGATTCCTGCATCCAGATCATTTATAAAAACATTAAAGAGCACTGGCCCTAACATTGAGCTTGGGGAACCCTGCTAGTGACTGGTCACTAGTCTGATGTAATCCCAGCTTTTATGACCCTTTAAGCCCAAATGATCAGCCAAATGCTCACCAAAAGTATCATGGACTTGTCTAGCTGTATGCTGGACATTTTATCCAGAAGGAAGCCTTAAGAGACAGCATCAAAAGCTTTGCTAGAAACCAAGCCTGTCACATCTACTGGCTTCCCCTGGTCAGCTAGATGGGTGACCTTCTCATGAGAAGAAGTTTAGTTAAGCAGGACTTTCCCCTCATGAATCCATGCTGACTATGGCCAGTGACTGCATTGTCTTTCAATTCTCTGGTAAACTAGATATACCTGGAAGTATAAGATGAAACTACTAGAGAATTTCAAGTTAGGGAAACTTCTAAGATCTAAAAAAATTCCAAGCTATTAAAAAAAAAACAATTAAAACATATTCAAGTATTCTATGTTTGCTGTTAAATTGTAGAAAAAAACTGGGAGACATCACCTTTGGCAGCAGCAGTATTTTCTAGGAAGCTACTCTTCTCATTCCAGCCTTATCGACTAGTTCTTTTTCATGACATCATGTGAAGCTGCAAGCTTGGTTTCTTCCTTCCTCTCTAAAAAACCTCCTTGATACACAGGGATAACTTCCATGTTTATATTTTAACACAGTGACTAACCAATGCAGTTCACCACACTGCAAATACCTAGACCTAATACTCATTTAAAAGCATGGCATATTTTTAAGAACATTTTTCTTTAAGCCTTTAGCACAATTCACGTAGCCTTAGGTAACCATATAAGAATTTATAATTATTTTAACTAATTTCCAGATTTCAAGCCACATACAATTTTACATAATCCTGAATTTAATATTATACCAGCAAATAAGTAATTTTTGAGGTTTTAATGTAATGTAAACCACATGGAAAATATTTTTTTTCAAACAATGGAACATTCATTATATGCTAAGAAGTAGTAAACACCATTTGCCTATTTCCCCTTTTCTCAGATAAAATGAACAGGTTTTCCCCAGAGGATAACTACTACATTAATAACACAAACCAAGATTAAACTAGATCATTTCAATTTTATTTAGATTACCATAAAATGGGCAATTTAAAACTGTGCTACGAAAAGGATTTTGCTTAACCGTTTTTGAACATCTTTAATGCAGCAGAATGATAAAGTTTGGTTTTCCTTGTTTTCTGAAAATGGACAATTCTGCTGTGAACTTGAGGCACTGAGGCAAATTTGCTGACCACACCAAGCTGTGTGGTGCAGCAGACAGGTTGGTGGGCAGAGATGCCATCCAGAAGGACCTGGACAGGCTGGAGAGGTGGGCACAAGCCAACTTCATGAGGTTCAACAAGACCAAGTGCAAGGTCCTGCAGCTGGGTCGAGGCAATCCCAAGAACAAACACAGGCTGGGCAGTGACTGGCTGGAGAGCAGCCCTGAGGAGAGAGACTTGGGCGTGCTGGTGGACGAGAAGTTCAACATGAGCCAGCAGTGTGCACCTGCAGCCCAGAAAGCCAACCAGAGCCTGGGCTGCATCAGAAGTGTGGCCAGCAGGTCAAGGGAGGTGATTCTCCCCCTCTGCTCCGCTCTGGTGAGACCCCACCTGGAGTAGTGCATCCAGTTCTGGAGCCCCTGGTGCAAGAGGGATGTGGAGATGCTGGAGCATGTCCAGAGAAGGGCTACGAGGATGCTCTGAGGGCTGGAGCACCTCTGCTATGAGGACAGACTGAAAGAGTTGGGGCTGTTCAGTCGGGAGAAGAGGAGGAGGCTCCCAGGTGACCTTATTCCAGGTGAGCTTGGAATGGGCTGCCCAGGGAGGTGGTTCAGGCCCCATCCCTGGAGGTGTTTAAGGCCAGGCTATATGAGGCTCTGGCCAGCCTGATCTAGGGTAGGGTGTCCCTGCCCATGGCAGGGGGGTTAGAACTGGATGATCCTTGTGGTCCCTCCCAACCCTAACTGATTCTATGATTCTATTCTATGATTCTTCCATCCTTACATTTCTCACGGAATTTAGAAAGTGTTGAAATTACATTTTAAATAAATAAAATATGGGGTTCTTTAACTGACAGTATATTTCCAAATTGAAGTAATTTGAAAGATTTGATGCCACTACTCTCAAATTACTGAAACCATCTTTTGATGCCAGATCTGAGTTTCTCATGTTATGAGTGAGGAAAATGTGGCAAAAATCTTCCAAGTTTTCTTAAAATGGTACAGATGACAGAAAAAATGTGAAATGCCTCATTTTTCCTTCTTTTTAGGTCACCCTCCTGTAAGTCACTCTGTTGCAATTGTCAACCTTTATACAATTCTCTCACTTGTTTTAACAAAGTTGGAAAAAAAAATCTATTTTAGAAGCATCCAGCACAGTTCCACAAAGGCCTATGCTTTAACCTCACAAACTTCAGAATCAGAATTGGAATTAATCAGGTTGGAAAAGACCTTCAAGACCATACAGTCCAACCTTTCACTGAGCACCTTCTAATTAACTAAACCATGGCACTAAGTGCCTTATCCAGCCTTCTTTTAAACACTTACAGGGACAGGGACCCCACCACCTCCCTGGGCAGCCCATTCCAATGCCAGTCACTCTCTCTGGCAAGAACTTCCTCCTTCTAACATCCAGCCTAGATCTGCCCTGGCACAACTTGAGACTGTGTCCCCTCATTCTGTTGCTGGTTGCCTGGGAGAAGAGACCAACCCCACCTGGCTACAACCTCCTTTCAGGTAGTTGTAGACAGCAATGAGGTCTGCCCTGAGCCTCCTCTTCTGCAGGCTGCACACCCCCAGCTCCCTCAGCCTCTCTTCACAGGGCTGTGCTCCAGACCCCTCACCAGCCTTGGTGCCCTTCTCTGGACACCTTCCAGCACCTCAACATCTCTCTTGAATTGAGGGGCCCAGAACTGGACACAGCACTCTAGGTGTGGCCTGACTAGTGCTGAGGACAGGGGCAGAGTAACCTCCCTGGTCCTGCTGGCCACACTGTTCCTGATTCAGGCCAGGATGCCATTGGCTCTCCTGCCCACGTGGGCACACTGCTGGCTCATGTTCAGTCGCCTGTCAGTCAGCACCCCGAGGTCCCTCTCTGCCTGGCTGCTCTCCAGCCACTGTGTCCCCAGCCTGTAGCGCTGCTTGGGGTAAATAACTTAAATCACCTCAAAACAACTGCTGACTAGTTTTCTGGAAGGCTTGGTTAACAGAGCACCAGTATATCTATTGATACCAACATCCCCCTGATCCAGAAACTGCTGGAGAAAAAAACTTCATGTTTATTTAAAAAACAAACAAACAAAACCCCACCACTATCACAACTTAACCTCAAATATCATCTGAGCTTTTACTGATAATTTCTAGAGCAACTAGACTGGGTTTACCTGTGGCATGCTGACTTGGAAAGAGCTGCTAGTAAATAGTGCCCAATATTTATCAATTGCTCCTCTCCATCACACTTTTTTGCACTTCTCGTTCAATGTTGATGCTGAGTGAGAAACAGCTAAAGGTTTCTGCATTAACACCATGTTTGCACTCAGGGTCCTTATGTAAGGGCATTGAGCAGAGAGTCAAGGAGGAGTAGAACAAAGTGCCTGCAACTTCCCTCCACTTAACTCTCTCTTGTCCAGCTCCATTGCTTCTGCTTAGAACAACACTAAGCCCGGCCTCGTACAAATGCCACACTGCTGTAAGACTGGTAATAGTGTGGGTTATGACCTAATGAGACACACTGCTGTACATGGAAGAACTTCTGAGTGATGGGTCTTACTTCTCAGTCTGGACACACAGCACTCTCTCAGCCTTGTTTCTTTGCCCTGTTGACTAACTGTCCAAACTTCTAGGCTCAGGATTCAGATTCAGGCTGTTCTTCTCAACATATGTAACTTGGTAGAGGATTTCTTTTAATTAGGCTTTTGGGGATTTTTTCCTAAAGTCTTATCATAGTTTATTAATATTCTTTATCTGGACTGTAAGGTAAAGCCAAGTAATTTGCTGGTAAAGCCAACTTGTTTGCAATGGTGAGGACAACAAAACTAACAGGGAAAACAGGTCTTATGAAGAGCAGCTGAGGGAACTGGGGCTGTTTACAGAAAAGAAGGCTGAGGGGAGACCTTGCCACTCTGTACAACTACCTGAAAGGAGATTGGAGTGAAGGGTCAGTCTCTTTTCCCTAGTAGTAACTCATAGGACAAGAGGAAATGCCCTCAAGTTGCACCAGGGGAAGTTTAGGCTGGATATTAGAAAAAACGTCTTCATTGAAAGGGTTCTCAGACACTGGAACAGGTTCCCTAGAGAGGAGTTCCTAGTCCCCAGTCCCCACCCCTGGAGGTATTTTAAGAGACACAGAGATGCCATGCTAAGGGACACGGTAGAGTTAGAGAACAGTTGTTAGTGGTTCCCAAAGTTCTTGTTTCCCTTGCCCGTCTCACAAACCCCATGCATTAAGTGGAAAGACAAGCTCTCTCCAGCAGTCAACCAGAAGTTAGATCCCTACACCACAAACATCCCTCCACAAAGGTCCTATTGACATTCATACAAGAAGCTGGTTTCCAGAAAGGATACACTGAAGCAGGCATTCTTGGGTTCAGCTTTCAATGCGTAGGTATTGACAGCCAAGTACTAACCATGAAGCATACTACTATGGCACTATGTGCATACACAAGACCTATTAATTTTGTACTTCTGAGCATCACTACACCAGCAATAATTATTCCCACCTCTCCCCAACCATTGACAATTATTCTTAATAATTACAGCAGGTTTAGCAGGGAGTCAGTTTAGACCAGACTACTGTCCATACTCTTACACACTCAACATGAGAAGTCACAGCAACAGAGATTGCACCATATTTTCAATTTGTATGAACTGTTTCATCATGTAAGGACATTTGGAAAAAGGAAAAAAATAAATACATTTTCTCCACAGAGAACAACTGCCAGTTCCTGTGTTATAATCTGTGACTTGACAGCATTTCATCTTCTTGTGCAGGGTTTTTCTTCTCTTTAGCTTAATATAGCAGCATAGTTTTATCTTTAACAATAGACTGAAGTAAAATTTAGTCATTCATTTTCTTAAATAGGTCTCCATTGTCAGCACCCTGTAATTATTTTAGTGTATGAACATGGCAGTTCACACTAAAAGTCTTCAATTTATGCAATCTTGCAGCACCTTTGGCATAAATCATACAGTCCTAGAGATCTTTCGCAATAATTCAGTCTGTACAAAACCTGCCGGCTCTTGAAAATGCTTTGTCTTATAGACTGCCCAGCAGAAGATCTGTTACATTTATAATATTCCCATAACCCAGTACTTGATAATTAAAGATAAATTATCACAATGAAAAAATCCAACTAGGATTTAAAAAAATCCAACTAGGATCCAATAGATCCAACTAAGTACAAACTCCCAGCCAGAGTAAATAGATCTTGCCTTGAAATGAGAATTTGTAGTTATTATTGTGTCATATTTCCTGCATGTTCTTGCCTGCTTGTTGTAGTCTCACTTCCAAAAGTATATACAACACATTCCTCTCTACATATATGTATCTAACCTTCAGAGTTGAATATTGAGAAAACCTAAAAATCCTGAAGTTCACAAGGTGGTGTTGGTAAGACCACGACTTTCTATACCAGTACTTCCATTAGCTGCAAGTATCCCATCCCTTCAATGAAAGGCAATGACTGCCAACTCAGGCACACAGCTAAGGAGAAAGCGAAGGATCCTTGCAAGCTCATGTGCTGGTTTGAGACTAATTGGAATATTTTAATAAAAACTTAGATGATAGGCTGCGAAAAGCAAACAATAGTGATGTCTGCTTCACTTATAGGCTTGCTGAGATGTATAAAAACAAGGCCACAAACATAGATAACACAGAGAGTCTCTCTCTGGGAGCTGATGCATTCTTCTGGCCTTTCTGCTGTTAACTCAACTAATCACTCTGCTTCTAGCTCCTCTTGCCCATCCTCCAAACTCACCTTGCATGTAAGGCAGACCCTGGAATAAGGCGGAGGGGTGGAAAGAAGGTGGAAGGGTGGCTGGGAGCCCTTCCTGGGGACTCTGATTTCTGGGAGGGGAATTGTGTTTCTGTATTACCTTTAACTTGTATATTTCTGTAACTATTCCTGTCTATTGTGTATATCTCTGCTTGTACATTGTGCTAAGCTGTAAATAGAGCTTCAATCCTTAACTTCCATTCAGCTGAGTCTCGTCTGGGTGATTTTTCAAAGAGTGGAGGGGCGGGGAACTCCCAAACCACCACAGCACAGAGTACAGTAATGCACAACTTTGTACAACTGCACATCTGAGACAAATGGGCACAGTGCTACAATGCAGCTAGAAGCCAGTGCACTGACACAACTCTCGAAAACCACAATGCAACCCATTGTTTTCTCGCCCCAGCACGGTCTTTTCGAAGGTCCTGACGAGCTTGCTAACTGACTCGTACCAATTCTTAGAGACAGAAAAGTCTCGAATATACATCAGAGATTCAAACTAATATCCATAATGAATAGGAACTACCTATCACTTTTCAGATGTTCTATCAATCTTTAGAGACAGGGAGAGCAAAGAGATGATTTGGGGCTTTTAAGAGAGATGAAACAGCAAAAATGTCAAATAGGAACTCCCCAGATAAAAACAGAAACCTCACATCCCAAGCATAATGAGGATTGGTAGCGGTCCACACTATGACTATTGACTAACTTTTAAAATCTGTTTGCTTAGAGCTCTGAAATTCATATTTAAGGTCAGTTTGTAAAGCTGTCATTTATCCACAAGCTTGTCAAAAAACCTTCCAACACATATTTAAAATAAATATTGAATATATAAATATTTTAATATAATTTTTTAATATATTATATATATTTGAAAATATAAATATTTGAATATATTCAAATTTCTGTTTTTAAGGGCAAAATTTTGAAAACATTACCCTAAAACATATAGCTCTATTGATAAGAGTTCATTATCTCACCTATTTTGAATCAAAAGGAACTACAAGGAGTAACTTGAGACATAAACATAGAAATGAGACTAAGTAGTTTTAAATACAATCTCAAGATTATTAACATTTATATACTCAGTAACAGTTTTCCAATTATTTTCTATTCAAACTGGATGCTATTCTTGGTACATCAAATGTAACAAATTTTGACATCAACTTTCACAAATGAAAACTTTACAATTGGAACAAAAAAAGCTTTTGTGTGAGATACAACCTCTAAACCTTAATAGCATTAATGACTCTTGTGGAAACAATTAAAGAAACTAGACTGCAATAATGCTATTTTAAAATGAAAACCTAGAAATAAATGTTTCCCTTAATGTACATGAGGATAAAATACCACTATGGACCTTTAAAACAACCTAGGAAAGGGGTATTTCGACATATGCTTCTTTACCCAAATGGCACTGATCCATCTTTATACCCTCACTCAAAATAAAGAAGGCATTAAAGTTCCTGAGAGTGACAGAAAACCCATCAGAATACGAAATTTTACACAGAGTTACTTACAGATATTTTCCTGTGAGAAAAGAATGACAAGAATGCATCTTGAACACTAACAAATCCTCTAGAATATATCAGTCTGCCTGGCATGGTCATCAGGTTTGGAAGCGGATTCAGTAGGGCTGGAAATTTAAACTTTAGCTTGTAATCAGAAAAATCCTGCTTTAGAAATTTGAACCAGCACACAAAACCATGTAATATAATACAGAAGTCTGCTAAAAAGATACCCATCTAGCAGGAGTATGTGAAATCTCTGACTACTTAACTTTGGGGGAAAAAAAATCATGCCAAAGACTGAAGCACTTTATTATTCTGCAGGGACCTATTCCTAAGTGAGTGACAAGGACAAAAATCAACATTTCTTTCCTTTCCTCGTGAATGGCACTACAGATCATGTGTGCAATTCCTCCAGTAGGGTGTTGACAGAGTGTAAGTTAAACTGAAAGAAATTTCCAACTGAAATAGCCTATTATATTTAGAAGATATACTCGCAGAAAAGAAATTAGAACAATTGAATTTTAAAATACTATTATTCAAAATGTTTATTCATATTATTTATGAAACAATTATTCAGAGTGTTTAGGAAACAATTTAAATTAACCAATGACCAGTTACTGATGTTTGACTGCCGAGTAAGAAAGCATACACAATCCGGTTTTACAGAAGATCATAGAAGCATAGAATCAACCAGGTGGGAAGAGACCTCTAAGCTCATCCAGTCCAACCTATCACCCAGCCCTAACCAAGCAACCAGACCATGGCACTAAGTGCCCCATCCAGGCTTTTCTTCAACACCTCCAGNTCATATCCTCCATATGAGGATCATGAGCTGTACAAATGAGAAGTTCAGTACAACATGGGAAGCTCAGAATTAATTACTTCACTTTTCCCTTAGCATAACAGAGGAATGCATATTATTTTCCCGTGACACCTCCACGCCCCTCAGACACATCACTATGTAGTCCTGACTTTCCAGAGTACCAGTGGTTCTCCAAAGAACAGGCACAAATACACCACACTATACAAAGGCTGCTATGTGGATCAGCCAAGGAGAAGCTGACAACGTAAGACAGTTCAGGCTTCTTGGATAAGAAAAAAATTAAAATTTGATTATGTATCAAACAAGCAAATAAATAGTGAAAATGAAGAAACAGATTTGAGTATTATTAGGGAATATTTCTTTGTCAGGGAAAGCAAACAGAACTTGATTAGACTTGTAAAAGGTAAGTCCATAAAACCCATTGTTAACAGAATGAACAAGTTAATTCCACAAGTCCAAAGCAAACTGGGACTCAGTCTTCAACACCTGTCTGTAGACCACTGCTCACAGTTTAAATGCACTCCCCGTGATCTCCCCACAATCTCTAGGTCAAGAAACACAAAGTAAAAATGCTTTTTCAGGATTGCTTACTGTGAACATGAGCCATAGCAGATGCAATTTTCAACTGAAAGTGTTAAACACCAGGTGGAGTAGGGCTGGAAATTCAGTCCTGAATGGAGTATATCAGAATCACATGGCAAACAAGTCATAGACTGCTGAAGGAAGCAGGTCCTTCCTGGCAGGTAGAAGTATGAAACAGAAACGTCCACCCAAGATAGTCATGAAGCCATGTTTATTTACAAAAAAAATATCACATTTCTCTTGACTCAGGATATACTGAGCATATTCTGGGATTCAACACACGCAACTCTCAGGATTTCTGTAAGAGTCTCATATGGATTTCTATCTAGGATTTCTTTGACTCACCACATCAAAAGTAAACATCAGAAGTAGTCATCTGAAGTGTTTATTTCAGCCTTTGTATAAGCAAGGATATCCTTCCTGAATAACTAAACCACAGAAAGGACACATACAGTCCTCATCAGCGAGGAATTCCAAGAGCCCTGAAGTGGAGGAACACTCTCCTAAGTTTTACTGGAGCCATACTGCACCCAACAAAAACTCCTTCTTCCGAGGTCACCTGGCAGGATCTTGCTTTAACCCTGAGCTCACTCTGAGTTACCAAAGTAAATGAGAATTTCATTAAGCTGTATTTGAGAGAGAGTATACAAAATCAAGAAGAGTGGTTGATAGACCAGATTGTTCACGGAACAGGGTGGAGAAATGTACTGAAAGGAACTTCATGAAAATTGACAGAAATGTGAAGTCTTACACCTTCTTGTTCCTTGCACCAGGAAACAAGCTCTTGTACCAGTATATGCTAGTGGGCTGACTGACTAGGAAAGCAGTTGTGCAGAAATAGATCTGGAGGTTTCAGTGGACAATGGGTTGAACATGAACAAGCAACATGCCCTTGAGGCCAAGTTGGGCAGCAACAGTGTCCAGGGCTATATTTAAGAGTAACATCATCAGCAGGACAAGAAAGTAACTATTCCTCTCTACTCAGCACTGGTGAGGCTGCACCTGGAGAATTATGTGTCCTGGGTTACCACAGCCCATTCTCACAAGCACCCCTCCATCCACACAGATGGGAGAAAAAGTAACACCAAAAACCATGTGGCATTGAGATAAGAAGGTTACTGGAATGATCCAATGCAGAAATACTTTAGTCAGTTTGCAGAAGAGTACAGTGAACTGCAGAAGCAGCAGAAGCCAGCAATAGTGTGGTTTCCCCCACTCAAGCATGCAGTAACCAGCCCAAAGCAAAAGCCCAATATCCCAAACCCAGGAGCTGGGAGTCACAACTAGAATAGGAAGCCTCTCATGTTACAATCTGAACGTCAAGCCCCATGATACTTCGCTTCAGAGAGCACATTTATTTTGAAGCTGGCATGCTATTGAATAGTCATCAGCAGGTTAAACTCAACCCATGACACTGTGTCATGTGCTAGGCTCCCCAATATAAGAAAAACATGGTCATACTAAAATAACTTCAGTGAAGGGTCACAAAGATGATTAATGGACTGGAATATTTTCTATATAAGGAGATGATGAGAGATTCATATTAAATGTAAGAAAGAAAACATCACAACAAGAATCTTCTTTATATCAGCACATAAACACACTGATGATAAGCACTGCAGAAAACCGCATTACAGAAAAATAAATGCAAAGATGAGAAGAGAGCCAAGCATCAATCATTCTGATATCCTGCATAAAGAGTCCCCAATTCTTATAAATTCTTCAATAAGAGTCATACAAAAAGAGAATGAGGAAAAATAAGTTAAATTTCTTCTGCTCTGATATGGAAATATTACTACCAAAAGACCGGTGTCTATTTATTCCGCTTCCTGTAGATGCTGATGATGTGGTTATCTGATAACAAAACACAGACAGAGGAGTACAGAGAGATAATGGCAGATGGTGGAACCCTGTTAACACCTTGTATAGCTACTCTCAGGGCCATCACTGGAGAATCATAGAATGGTCTGG
>WBNM01037320.1:0-13932 GCA_013399055.1 Ramphastos sulfuratus
TGAGTGGGAGTTGGTCTCTTCTCAACACCTTTATTTTATAGCCTCTGTAAAAGAGAATTAACCCCAAGCTGTGGACATGTGTGTCTAGTTCAGGAGAACAATTCAGCTTTGGAGCATATGATGCTGCTTGGTGGGAAAGAGAAAACAGCCTCGAGCTGCCCCAGAGGAGGTTTAGGTTGGACATGAGGAACAATTTCTGCCCCTTCAGGGTTGTCAAGGCCTGGCTCAGGCTACCCAGGGCAGTGGTGGAATCCTCATCCCTGGAGGAGTATCAAATCCATGGAGATGTGGTGCTGGGGATGTGGTTTAGTGGTGAGCTGGCAGTGCTGGGTTGGACTTGATGATGTTAAAGGTCTTTTCCAACCTGAATCATTCTGTTCTTTTACCATTATCAACCTTTATTTTCTCCTTTGATAGCAATGACACTGGGGCCCAAGATTTAGGTGGAAAAGTGACCAGGAGAAGACTAAGCTACTTCCACCCAAACATGATGGAGCTACCTTTGTTTTAACTGCCCTGTTCCTAGAATTGCCTGTAGAGAGTGAACTCAGTGCTTGGAACAGGAGAAGCTGCTTCTCAGAGGGTCCCAAGCCCACAAGAAATTTGTTCATTTTATGAATGAGTGAAAATGTTCAGTGGTTTCCCCATCCAGACCAGTTCTGAAAGATTTTTGGCTTCTGTGCAGACAAATGCAGCAGCTTCAAGTCAGGCTCTGCTCAATGCATTTGCTCCTTGCTCCATCGCTTGCTTTCAAGCAAAGCATCATTTTTTGAGCAGCTGTTCTGTGTTACAGGTGTTGCCTGGCCAGGTCTTCATCCATGTGCAGAGCCTGGGCTGCTGCCTGAGAATTCAGGTATCTCTGACTCTCATCTGAGTTGGATGTGGTTCGGTGTGGATAGAAATGATTGCAGCACTCTGTGGCTCCAGGTTCTGACATCCTTCCTTCAGAGTCACAGGGAAGAATCCAGGATCCCAGCACGGTGGGGATCAGAAGGGATCTCTGGAGATCATCCAGTCCAACATCCCTGCTAAAGCAGGAGCACCCACAGCAGCTTGCCCAGCATCACAATGCCATGGGGGGTTTGGAATCTCTCCACACAAGCAGACTCCACAACCTCTCTGCGCAGCCTGGGACAGGGCTCCAGCACCCTCACATCAAAGAAGTTTCTCCTCCTGTTCAGGTGGAGCCTCCTGGGTTCCAGTTTGTGCCCATTGCCCCTTGTGCTGTCCCTGGGCACCACTGACAAGAGTCTGGCCCCAACCTCTTACCCCCAACCTGTCCTGTAGCTCTTGCTGAGCATTGGGAAGATCTCTTCTGGGTCTGCTCTCCTCCAGACTCAACAGCCTCAGGGTTCTCAGCCTTTCCTCCTCCCAGTGATGCCTCAGGCCCCTCAGCAGCTTCCCAGCCTCTCCTGGCCTCTCTCCAGTAGTTCCCTGTCTCTCTTGAACTGGGGAGCCCAGAACTGGGCTTGATTTATGCTTCACTCTATGTTAAAAGCTGATTTTTTTTTCCTTCCAGGTTTCTCATTACAGGGAGGTCACAACAAGCTGGAAGATAGTTTCAAAATGCATCAATCTGAACTTAGGGTGTCAAAAAGACTTGAAATCCAAATATTTACCTGCAGTTTCTTCACAGTAACTGGCAGGACTGAACCTTAACTGGTTGCTGAGCTTTAAGGGGCAGCCATTAGAACCTCATTGAGGTGTAAACTTTAATTCTGGTTTATTGCAAGAGCAAGGTTGGTGGGAGGAGATTGATGATGCCAGCCAAAACAGGTCAGAAGATGAGTACTTGTCATGAAGTGGCAATAAAAAAGCACTTTATGGATGAGAGTCCTGTTCTCAGACATTATATTATGACTAATAGATGAAGTGGTAGAGGTTTTGATGTGCTGTCTGACAGTTTACTGAAGGGGAGAGAGATTGAATCACTCAAATAGTCCCTCTTGGCTTGGTTGGGTGTACAGAGCTGTCTGAGCTAAAGGATCATTTACATGCAGAGCCTGGTACTGGTGTTATCTTTGAAGAGCTCTGAGAAAGTGATGGAAGCTGATGGCTGAAGCCATCAAGGGATTGAAGTATCCTCCAAGCTGTGATTAAAGTAGTGATTATTATACCACATCTGTGGGCACCTTGGATCCTGCAGCTGCCTTTGGGCTGCTCATTTTGATGCATCAAAGCAAGCACAACAGGGAAGGGAGAACTGAACTCAGTCATAGGACAAGAGGAAATTTTTAAGGCCAGGTTGGATGTGGCTCTGAGCAACCTGATCTAGCGTGAGGTGGCAGGGGAGTTGGAACTGGATGAGCTTTGGTCTCTGATTCTGTGAAATGGCCTCAAGTTGTACCAGTTGGGGTTTAGGTTGGAAGTTGGAAGACATTTCTTTGCTGAAAGGGTTCTCAAAGACTGCCCAGGGAGGTGGTTGAATCCCCATCCCTGGAGGTGTTTCAAACAGGCAGAGATGTGCTGCTCAGTGGCCTTGGCAGAGTTACATCATGGTTGGACTCAATGATCTTAAAGTGGGCTCAGTGATCTTTGCTTTTCCAACCAAAACGATTCAATGGTTCAATGCTTAGAGAATTATAATTAACTGGGGAAGGATTTGGAGGAGTTTCTCTGCTCTACTCAATGCTGAACACTTTGAAGGAACACTGAGTCTTCTCCAGTCCTCCAGCAGAGGATGAGGCCTTGAGCAACCTGGGCTAGTGGGAGGTGTCCCTGCCCATGGCAGAGGATTGGAACTAGATGATCTTTAAGGCCTCTTCCAGCCCAAATCATTCTATGATTCTATGAGTGCTGGTGCTGTTCCTCTTGCAAATGTCTGATGAGGTCTGTGGCATGGGTTTAACTGGACTTTGGGCACTGAGTATGGGCCAGATGGATCAAGAGAGAGGTTCAGTTTGGATCTCTTCACCAGTGTGAACAGACACATAACAGTTAAGATACAAAGTGGGATGTGATGCTCCTAGTGCGGAGGATTCCCAAGGTCACCTTGCTGCAGAAGAAGAGCTCAGTCTTGGGAAACTGTGAACACCAGGCAACTCCAAATCCATCACTATTTCAGATGAGGGACACCAGAATGGAAAGCATCAGATGTCAAGAGCCTGGTGTGACAGCATACTGTGAGTGGTCTGGCTTGTGCTGAGCTCTGATGTGGCTGCAGCTCCTCTGATGTGGCTGCAACTTGTCTGTTGCCTGTGTAGAAGTCAGGTAGAGGACACAATGTGGGGACTGGAGGCTGTTTCAGCACCTGGGATCTGTTAACTTTGCCACAGAAGCAGAGAATGGTAGGGGTTGGAAGGGACCTCTGGAAATCATTGAGTGCAACCCTCCCCTGCCACAGCAGGGTCACCTAGGGCAGCCCACAGAGGAATGTGCCCAGGTGGCCCACTGGCAAGTCACAGAATCATAGAAGTCCCTGCAATAGCTGCTTCACCTCTGCAGAGAGATCCTAGAATGGCTTGGGTTGGAAGGCACCTTGAAGATCATCTGGTTTATCACTCAGTGAGATGAGATGATGATGAAGCTAGCTATGGAAATCCCACATCATGTGCAGACCCTGTGGAACATCCCTGAGGTTTGAGACAACTGCAGGGATGGATGGTGCAGGGGAGGGTGAAGGGCTGCCATCCAAGGGCTGCTATGGAGCAGCCTCCTGCACCAGTACAGTCCACAACTCTTCCTCCTCTTCAAGTTCCTCATCCCACTGCCCATCAGATGAGATACTTTGTGTGGTGTGTTGGTCCTCTCCCTCCTCCATGAAGGAGATGTGTGAGCTCCACCACCATCCATCTTTTCCTGAACCTAGTCAGTTCCAATGCTGTAATAAATCCCATCCACCCAGGACATAAATTCAGCTGGCATCTGTATTCACCACACAGCCTTCAACAGCTTCCTGCAGGGGCTCTACTTCCCCAGAGCTTGGCAGCTTCTCTTCCTATCACTGTGACTGTGTCCTCCAGAGGAGGGACCACCCAGAAGGTCTTCTGCTATTGTTCCACATGGGCACAGAGAGATGGTGTGTGAGAAGATGGTTCTGCAGGTAGATGCCACCAGGAATGATTCATGAGTGGACTCTACACTTTGTGGGCAGGTGGAGGGTCCTGCCCCTGGGGAGGAGCAGCCTCCTGCACCAGTACAGGTGAGAAGTGACCTGCTGGAAAGCAGCTCCAAGGAGAAGGATTTGGGAGTGCTGAGGGACAACAAGATACCTGTGAGCCAGCAATGTGCCCTCATGGCCAAGAAGGTCTCCTGGGGCCATGAAGAAGATTGTGGCCAGCAGGGTGAGGGAGGTTCTCCTGCCCCTCTACTCTACCCTTCTGGGGCCGCATCATGATCCTTGTGTTCAGTTCTGGGCTCCCCAGTTCAAGAGAGACAGGGAACTACTGGAGAGAGTCCAGTGGAGGCTGGGAAGCTGCGGAGGGGCCTGGAGCATCTTTGGGAGGAGGAAAGGCTGAGAGCCCTGGGGCTGTTGAGTCTGGAGAAGAGCAGACCCAGAGGGGATCTGATCAATGCTCAGCAAGAGCTAAAGGGACCACTGGGCACAAGAGGCTGGGGCCAGACTCTTGTCAGTGGTGCCCAGGGACAGCACAAGGGACAATAGGCACAAACTGGAACCCAGGAGGTTCTACCTGAACAGAAGGAGAAACTTTGATGTGAGGGTGCTGGAGCCCTGGTCCAGGCTGCCCAGAGAGGTTGTGGAATCTCCTTCTGTGGATAGATTCCAACTCCCCCATGGCATTGTGATGCTGTGCAAGCTGCTGTGGGTGCCCCTGCTTTAGCAGGGAAGTTGGACTGGATGATCTCCAGAGGTCCCTTCCAATCCTACTGTGCAGGGATTCTGGGATTCTATGATAGTCACCAGGACAGGAGGAACCTCAGGAAAGAGCTTACTTTCTCCTGGAGAAGAGCAGGAGAAAGGGAGGTCAGGAGATGCTGAGNCCTTTGGGCAACCTTTTCCAACCTCTCCCTGCCCTCACAGTCAAAACCAGAGCACTGAAGGGAAAAGACTTCCCTGGGGGGGGGAACCTGAGACTCATAATTCTGAGTATTTTAACTGCAGGGGAGAAAATTACTCACCATGCCCTAGGGAAGAGTAGATCTGCAGAGGACCAAGTGACTTTGCTGTGCTGCAGATGGTTGCACCACCTGGCACTTTATTGCCACAAGTATGTCTTCATTAGCCCTCACAGAAGGAAATTCCCCAACTTAAACCAACTGCTGTTAAAAACCACCTCATGCCTCGTCTGCAGTGGCTGATAAGCCCTGGGATGGAAGAATCCTGGGACACCCCAGAGTGACAAATCCAAACTGGCATCATCAAAAAGCAGTCGGGAGAGCAGCAGTGCCAAACCTGCAGCTTGAAGAGATCTGATTTACCATCTGAGAGGCTTCCACCAGGCTTCCACACTGCCATCTCCCACAGGCATCAAAGAGGGGCCAGCAGGGGGGCAAACACGACTCCCACTTGGCTCTGCTGCTGCTGACAGTGCTTGAAGGTTCTGTCTTTGACTTGGAGGGCAACATGGGACGGTTTTTTTTGGTTTTTTGGTTTTGTTTTTTTTTCCCCCCCACGACTGTGACAGCTTAATTAGAGCTGCATGAAAATTGTTTTCCTTTCACAGTAAATAACCTCCCAATTTGACAATGCTCTTCCCTGGTTCCATGCCAAAGCTCTGAGGTGATGCTTTTATTGGGGGCGCGGTGGTGGGAAGGAGCTTAGGCACATTTCAGGGCTTAGGCAGAGTGGTGTGAAAGCAGATAAATGTCTAACTGAGTGGATGGGGCCTGCTCTAAAGCTGTTGAAGTTGAGGCTGTGGTGNGTCAGGAGATGCTGAGAGAGGTGACCAGATGGAGTTCTCTAGGACAGCATTCACAACACAGAGCACAGGGATCATGGAATAATTCATGCTGGAAAGAATGTCTCTAGTCCAACCTCTTGCTCTATGCAAGATCAGCTCTGAGGTCACACCAGGTAGCTCAGGGTTTTTTCCAGCTGGGTCTTGAAAATCTCCACAGATGGAGACTGCACAAATCACAGAATCATAGAATGGTAAGGTTGGAAGGGACCTCAAGGATCATCTAGTTCCAACCCCCTGCCATAGGCAGGGACACCTCCCACTAGCACGNGCCTCGTCTGCAGTGGCTGATAAGCCCTGGGATGGAAGAATCCTGGGACACCCCAGAGTGACAAATCCAAACTGGCATCATCAAAAAGCAGTCGGGAGAGCAGCAGTGCCAAACCTGCAGCTTGAAGAGATCTGATTTACCATCTGAGAGGCTTCCACCAGGCTTCCACACTGCCATCTCCCACAGGCATCAAAGAGGGGCCAGCAGGGGGGCAAACACGACTCCCACTTGGCTCTGCTGCTGCTGACAGTGCTTGAAGGTTCTGTCTTTGACTTGGAGGGCAACATGGGACGGTTTTTTTTGGTTTTTTGGTTTTGTTTTTTTTTCCCCCCCACGACTGTGACAGCTTAATTAGAGCTGCATGAAAATTGTTTTCCTTTCACAGTAAATAACCTCCCAATTTGACAATGCTCTTCCCTGGTTCCATGCCAAAGCTCTGAGGTGATGCTTTTATTGGGGGCGCGGTGGTGGGAAGGAGCTTAGGCACATTTCAGGGCTTAGGCAGAGTGGTGTGAAAGCAGATAAATGTCTAACTGAGTGGATGGGGCCTGCTCTAAAGCTGTTGAAGTTGAGGCTGTGGTGGCAGAGGACTTGGAATGCAAAGCTTTGCAAGTCAGAAGCCATCAAGATTTATAGAATCGTGGAATTGTTTTGCATGGAAGAGGGCTTTAAGATCATAGAATCACAGAGCTGTTTAGGCTGGGAAAAACCTTGAAGATCACAGAGTCCAATCATCAACCCAGGGCACCACTGAACCATGCAATGGGTGGAAGTTGAGGCATAGGAGGTTCCATGTGAATCTGAAGAGGAATTTTTTCCCCATGAGGGTGACAGAGCCCCGGAACAGGCTGCCCAGGGAGGCTGTGGAGTCTCCCTCTCTGGAGATATTCAAGAACCATCTGGATGTGTTCCTGTGTGATCTGCTCTAGGTGATCCTGCTCTGGCAGGGAGGTTGGACCAGATGAGCTTTGGAGGTCCCTTCCAGCCCCTGACATTCTATGATTCTGTGAAACCATGGCCCTCAGCACCACATCTCCATGGCTTTGAAACCCCTTCAGGGATTGTTGGAGTAAGGTGAGAGTCAGCCTCTTCTCCCAAGGAGCAAAGGGAAAAGGCCTCAAGTTGCCTCACAGGGGAGGTTTAGGCTGGACATAAGAAATGATTTCTGGCCCTTGAGGGTTGTCAAGGCCTGTCCCAGGCTGCCCAGGGCAGTGGTGCAGTCCCCATCCCCAGAGGGGTTTCAAAGCTGTGGAGATGTGGTGCTGAGGGCCATGGTTTGGTGGTGCCCTGGCAGTGCTGAGTCCATGGTTGGACTCCATGGCCTTAAAGGTCTCTTCCAACCAAAACACTTTGTGTTTGTGTGATTCTAAGAGAAGTCCTCTTCCACAAGCCCAGCTTGCTTGTTGGATTCTGGCAACCATCCATCATGTCCTGTGGGAGTGCTGAACATCACTGTGTGTGGAGATGTCACCTTTGGACATACATAGAGATGCAGGGAAAGACATCTCTGTCTTTTCCCACCCATCCCTACTAGAGCTACACAAAGAGAAGCAGCAGAACTGGGAGCACTGCAATTAGAAGTCATTGGCTGAAGAAGCCCATTCCTGGGTGGCAGCAGCTGGTGTGTGGTGAAGTTGGCAGGGTAATGAACCCTGAGTGCAAGAAAGTCTCTTTCCCATGAAGGACCTTGGATGGGGCACTGTGCCTTAAGTTCACCATAGGAGCTCTGGCACATCCCAGGTTGGTGTCTTGTGCTGCCCTGGGCTGGACATGCTGGTAGCTTGCCCCTTTGAGGTTCTGCTGCTTTCAGCAAGGGCCTTTCTGAGCACCTTCTGGTCCCATGCATTTCAGTTGTGTCTGTGCCCACATGGGCATGCCAGGCTCATTCCCTACAAGGCAGGAAGGCCAAGAATAAATCTAGGAGTGACATTGGCACCATGAGGACTTCTGTAGTGCACAAGCAAACAGAATAGTGGGACCTGCTCCAGAAGCTTTGTGTTTAAGTCATCCAGTTTTGTGACCAGAGCCATGGGAATTTCCAAGGCAGGGATGGAGCAACTGGACTTGGAAGGGGATAGTAGGAGCTGTGCTCAAGGGAATGCTGTCTTGATGGAGCTCATATGCCCCAACCCCCCTTCAGCAATGCTATTAATGCCTGACTGGGTTATTAAAGTATATCTCCACTCTGGAGAAGAAAGCAAACAAAAGAACTGAGTAAAGGCTTGGTGCTCTCCAACCTGGATGCTTTAAATCTGTGTCCCATCTGTCATGGAGATGAAGAGTGCTCAACCCTCTAGCGTTTGATGCTGAACTGGAGGAGAACAGACCACCAGCATGTGTTGCTTAAGTGTGAGGAGGAGTTCAGAGAGCAGGACACCTCATGAAGCCAAGGGACATGTGTTCCCCTCAGTGGAATGTCACAAACATCTTCACTTTTGTAGCTGATCTTATGGTTCTTTATGTTCTGTCACAATGAAGTGAAGAGCTGAGAAGCTGCTGGTTCTTTACCCACTGGTGTAAAATAAAGGCTGATGGATGTGCCTGAGAAGGTTTTGGCCTTAAAATCCCCAAATCCCAGCATGGTGGGGTTGGAAGGGATCTCTGGAGATCATCCAGTCCAACATCCCTGCTAAAGCAGGGGCACCCACAGCAGCTTGCCCAGCATCACAATGCCCAGGGGGAGTTTGGAATCTCTCCACACAAGGAGACTCCACAACCTCTCTGGGCAGCCTGGGACAGGGCTCCAGCACCCTCACAACAAAGAAATTTCTTCTCCTGTTCAGGTGGAACCTCCTGGGTTCCAGTTTCTTGCCTGTCCATAGGCACCATTGACCAGAGTCTGGCCCCAGCCTCTTGCCTGTTACGGTTCCTTTAGCTCTTGCTGAGCACTGAGGAGATCCCTCCTGTGTCTGCTCTTCTCCAGGCTCAACAGCCCCAGGGCTCTCAGACTTTCCTCCTCACAGGAATGCCTCCCCTGGATTCTCTCCAGTAGTGCCCTGTCTCTCTTGAACTGGGGAGCCCAGAACTGGACCCAGTCCTCCAGATGTGGCCTCATTAGTGCAGAGCAGAGGGGGAGGAGAACCTCCCTCCATCTGCTGGCCACACTCTTCTTAATGCACCCCAGGAGATGAAGAGAGATTAATGGATGTTGCTGAGAAGGCTGAAGTGTCCCTCTTGGTGCAGCCTGGCCTAAATCTCTGGGCTGTGAGCAAAGAGCAGTGTTAACAGAAGGGATGAGGGGATAAGATCTTGGTCTAGAAGAGGGAAGGAGCCAGCTTCAACACTCATATGCATGAAAGAATTTCAAATTATCTGCTCATCTTTCATCCTTAAATATTTTAAGGGCCAGACACTGGGATTGCAGAGCTTGTAACAACTGTTTAAGTGAGGACACGGAAGATGGAAGAGGTGCTTGAAGATGAGAGAAGGTGTAATGGAGCACTTAGCTTTAAAAAAGGAGGGAGAAATGAATGAAGGAATTATTGATGAGTCAATTTAACTAAAATCTCTGAGAAGAAAAAGAAATGGAAGAAATAATTACACTATTTGTAACACCAAAAAGCACAAACTGCCTGCCAGGTGAGCTGGAAAAGAGATATATGGAAGAGAAGCAGCACGTCTTGATGGAAAAAAAAAGATGAATGTGGGTCAGCAATGGTGTTGGGGCAAAGAAGGTTAACCCTACACTGTGCTGCAACAGCAAGACCACATCCAGCAGCTGCTCTTGAGGGACCAAGTCTGCAGTGCTGCCCAGTATGGGTGTCCCCAGTGTGTGAATGACATGTGGAGCAAGCCTAGGGAAGGGAGGAGGACAGGATGGTTAGAGGGCTGGATATACAAGAAGAGCAAGAGGAACCTGGGCTTGTTCTACATTCTGTGATTCTGTGATTTCCCTACATACCATGGACAACAGGGTCAGGCCAGTTTGTGGGCTCAATTAATTCCTTATAAAGCTGATGAGCATCATCACAAGAAGGACATGGAACTGTTGGAGCGAGTCCAGAGGAGGCCACAAAATGCTCAGAGGGCTGCAGCAGCTCTGCTATGAGAACAGGCTGAGAGAGTTGAGGCTCTGCAGCCTGGAGAAGAGAAGGCTTCCAGGAGACCTTAGAGTAGCCTTCCAATATCTGAAGATAGATAGAAGGTAGCCTTAGTGCCATCAAACATAGAAGGTAGCCTTAGCTTTAGCCTTAGTTCCATCAAACATAGAAGCTCTGAACCATCTACTGTGTCTTCAACCAACTGCCTAACTCCAACTCCAAGTTGTTCTCACTTGCTCCCTGGGATAGAACAAGGAGCAATGGATGGAAGCTGCAGCACAGGAGGTTCCACCTCAACACAAGGGGGAACTTCTTTACTGTAAGGGTCCCAGAGCACTGGAACAGGCTGTCCAGAGAGGTTGTGGAGTCTCCTTCTCTGGAGCCTTTCAAGGTCTGTCTGGATGTGTTCCTGTGTGACCTGAGCTAGGTTGCATGGTCCTGCTCTGGCAGGGGGTTGGACTGGATGATCTCTTTGGGTCCCTTCCAACCCCTGACATCCTGCAATCTTGTGATCCTGTGAACTCGACTTCTGTCCTGAGCTGCTTCCAAAAGTGATACTGTCACCTAATTTATTGCCTTCCCCTCTCCTTTCCTCACTCAAGAGACAACCCAGGCTGCAGGCCTGCAGCTCAACAGCTTTGAATAGTCCCAGACAAAGAGACAAAGAGACCCAGACCAAAGCTCTGAGAGCACAATCCACCAGGCTGTAAATGAAGCATTTGCTTGGGACAGAAGTGAGAAGAAAAATGAGTCGTAAAATAGGAAGAACATTTATTTCCCTTCCTCTCAGCAACCTCCTGTGATGTTCTCCCAAGGAACTATTTTGGCTTCATCCCTGAGGCCAGCATATGGTTGGTATGAAAAGGGGAGAGGAAATGTTGTGGTTATGAGCTCCAAGCTGGTCACAAGGAATGTTTGGGTATTTTCTTGCCAGGCAACCCCTGGATTTCTTCTCAAACCTCCCCTCACTGAAGGATGGAGCTGCCTCAGACAATAGGAGGTCTGTTGGGGAGGTGCACCAGGTCCAAGTGACCTTCCTGTGTGTGGCCCAGCCTGAGTGACTTACATGGCCCATCACTGAAGGCTGAGGATGGCCACCACAAATGGCTTTCTCAGGATGTGTTGGTAATGCCTGGAAAGTTTCACTCTGCTGAAGTTGAAAATCTTCTGTTTCCACCTTATTTTAGGTGGTTTTGCCCTGCAAAAGCCAGATCCTCGAAGGAGCAATTAAAGAAAACACCTGCACGTTGCTGCAGTGGAACATTTCCAGTTTCTTCCCCTTCTCACAGTTAATTGTTGACATTTTCTTCCCTCTTTGAGCCAACAACAGAAAAAAACCAAAACCTTGGGGTTTTTCTCCAAAGTAAAGGTGAGAGCTATCAGGTAGCTTTGGTACTTCAGGTCATGGCCAGATGTCCTTTTGTCAGTCCAGCTAGAACAGTTCACTCTCTGGCTTCATCTCTTGATGGTTACTGCCCCAGAGCTGAGCAATACTTGTGGTCCAAGTGGAGATGAGAGTGGTCCAAGAGCAGTATTCCCACCTTTGATGCAGCCAGCCTATTCAGCTGGAATGCCCACAAAGGTGGTTGCAGACAACACATCTGACTTGGAAACTTCAGTGGAGCATAAAACACCTTCTGAAACTACATCTCCATCCTTGCTGACTCTGTAAGAAGCTTAAAGGTTTGGCTTTGACCCACATTGGGTTCACCTCCAGTCACAAAGTGCTGCTTCTGGATGTCAGCAGGACATCTACTCCTGCATGGGATATAAGCCACAATTAATCACAGAATGTCAGGGGCTGGAAAAGGCCTCCAAAGCTCATCCAGTCCAACCCCCCTGCAGAGCAGGATCACCTAGACCAGATCACANTTTAATTAGATTAGTGACATTATCAATGACATTAGTGGCACCTTAAAGGTGGAATCTTCTCAATGCTCAGCAAGAGCTTAAGAGTGACTTTAAAGAGGCTTGGAACAGACTCTCGTCATTGGTGCCCAGTAACAGGACAAGGGGCAAAGAGCACAAACTAGAAAAAGGGCATTTCCATCTAAACAGGAAGGGAAAATTCTTTAGTTTGAGGCTAGTGAAGCACTGTCCCAGGCTGCCCAGAGAGGCTGTGGAGTCTCCTTGTGTGGAAAGATTCCAAACCCCCCCTGGGCATTGTGATGCCGGGCAAGCTGCTGTGGGTGCCCCTGCTTTAGCAGGGGGGTTGGGCTGGATGATCTCTCCCCCCATGCTGGGATTTTGCATCTGCTGAAGGAGGAGGTCACAGCTCAGGCAGATGGTGTGGAACAGCTCACACCTGGGAACAAAGTTACTTGGTTCCTTGAGTCCTTTGATTCTGCTCTGAATTCCTTGTCCAAGTGTTTAGCATCAATTTCATCAAGCCAAAACCGTTCTTTGTCTTGATCCAGCATCTGGGTTGTGAACATGTGAGACCAAATAGTGCCTTTGATGGTGACTGGTAACTCCTTGTAGATTTGTAGAGTCATAGAATCTACATCTACATCTACATCTACAAATCATGGAATGGTTTGGGTTGAAAATGACCTTTAAAGCTCATCTATTACACTTCCCCTGCAGTCAGCAGGGGCATCTGCAACTAGAGCAGGTTTCTCAGAGCCCCAGACAACCTGACCTGCAATGGTGGCAGGGATGGGGACATCTCCCACCTCTCTGGGCAACCTAGAAGAGGGACTCACTACCCTGCATCAAACATCGCTCCTTCCTCTCCAGTCTGAATCCTCCTCTTTCACTTCAAACCATCACCCCTCATCCTGCCACAAGCAGCCCTACTCAAAAGTCTGTCCCCAGTTTTCTCAGAGGCTTTCTTCGATGCCTCCTTGCGGAGCCCACCATGCTGATTTGTCTTTGCATCCTGCCAAGCTCAATCCTCTAAAAGTTTAGTAAGAACCTTCTTGGCCCACATCCTTGACACATTCCCACAGCTCTATTTTGGCCCCTTCCCTGGTTGGCTAATTGCCATTAGTCCCTTTGCAGATGTGGAGCTCCTCATGTGTACCCAGGCCCATCAGCCCTTGGTGGAAAGGGTGTCAGGGTCCAAGCCGAAGCCTTGGTGATGCTGTAGGAGGTGATCAGCACTTTTCTGAGGGTGCCGGAAGGGGAGAGACCTCCTTTTCCAGCCAGCAAACGTGCAGATCACTTGCTAGACCTGCAAAGGAGAACACTGGAGTTGCTGGGACTCCAGCTAGCACGTTGGACTTGCCTTTCCATCCCCAGCAGCAAGATGAGGTGTGAAATTGGTTTCTGTGGATGATTTAGTGGTTGGCAAAGGCTGGAGGTGGTAATTTGTACCATTTGCGCTAATTTTGTCAGCATTTCTCCCCCTGCCTGATTGGCTGGTGTCAGCTTTTTGATTTTTTTTTTTTGTGTGTGTGTGTGTTGGTTTTGTTTGTTTGGGTGTTTTTTTTTAGGAGAAGAGAGCTGTGGTTTCGCATTTGCACTCAAGAGCAAGGCTGTGATTTATTCTGAGAGGAGGCTGGAGGTGGGGAGCAGAGAGGAGGAGGAGGTCAGAATTGGGCTTGGGTTTCACATTGGGTTAAAAAAAATAAATAAACTGGCCAGAACAGGAGTGGAGCCAAGGAAATTTGTGGCACTTTGCACCAAATTTAGTAAGATGGAAATGAAAAATAGCTCAGTTTTGCAACCCTGTGGCAGTTCCTTCCTTCTCCTTCAGGTTTTCCTCCCTTTTGCTTAGTGAGAAGAGGCACAGGTACCACAGAATCACAAAAACATGCAG
>WBNM01037322.1:0-35528 GCA_013399055.1 Ramphastos sulfuratus
ACTGTGATACTGTGATAAAACTATATGTCTGAGTTAATAATTTTAAATATTTAATTATGTCATTAAAGAGAAGGAAAGTGCGGTAGCTCAAGAACTGATAGAGGGGACTTAAATTTCATTCACAACTTTACTGGGTTTCTAACTTTACTGTGTTTTTTGGTGACTTGACATAGGCCAGTTAGCAGAGAATTGGCGGAGAAAGACTGAACTATTCAGTCACCCCAAAATGAGAAGAAGCATATGGTAGACCTCTCATGTAGCAGAGTCCCTAGGATACTCTTTTTTATGTGTTCCCACTCACTGCAAACCACGTATTCATCCCAACTGGTAGGAAACTCTTGAGTCTAAAATAAAAAGTAAAGAAGCCCTGGTTATGTTGGTGGTTGTCTCTCCAAATCTATGCTTGTCAGATGCTACTTTCTTGTAATCAGATGCTACTTTCTTGTGATCTGTATTTGACAAAGCTAAATGAAATGGTCTTTGCAAACATGTTATTGCAGTCCTGGTAGATTTGCCAAGATCAGATTTGTAGAAGAATTGATTTTTTATTAGGTCTCCAACGTAGCTGGAAAAAGAAAACCTAGAAAGCTTCTATGCATATGTGCCTTTCTTCCAGCATGAAACAGAAGTAGCAAGCTTCAAAACTATACAGAAACTGAGATACACAGAAATAATTAGATACCTATAAATTAGTCTGACTGAGGGAATAGGGATAGCATCTATATGACAGAAGCAACATTACCAGGAATAACTGTATTAATATTTTAATTGCAAGGTACATAATTTCATTTCCAGACTCTGAAATACCAAGAAGTTCATGTGAAAAGAGATGGTCATTTGTCACAAAACTAGCACCAGTGTTGGTATCCAACAGTTATAAATTCTGTTGTGAAGAGTTAGTTTTTAAGTTCTTTTGTATGTCTCCCTTAAGGTTTAGGACTGCGAGATCACAGGTACAGTGGCTGTTTTGTATGTTTCCTTTCTGAATGAATACAAATGTTGAGCTAGACTACTGTAGCTATCATTCTACTTGGGGTATTAAATCTACACCCGATTAGCCCGGAAAGTGCCATGTGGCAGGTACAGGCACGACCACCCCTGCCCTTGCCTTGCCCTTCAAACGGCGAGGGCCGAGGCTCGCTAGGTCCTGATACAGATCAGCTCTACACCCCCAGATATTAGCTGGCACCTCTGGGCCTAGAAGGCCTTTTGTTCCTTGGAGAACTCCGCCCTCCTACTAATTAGTAATTGGCCACAGCACAACTCGCAGGGTATAAATGTAGTCTTGCTGTGGAGGTGGGGGTTCTCTCCACATAGAAGCAGCTTGGCAGTCAAGCTTCTCCCCTGAGAATGGGACCTTGTCTAAGGAGTCCTTCTCCAGCCCCGGTGAGTGTATATGTGTATATCCTGGGTAACCATGGAGAGATTTTCCTTTTCTAAGTAACTCTGTGCACATTTTGGTTCATGTCTCCAAATGGTTTAATTAGTTGTACAGCCTTGTAACTTTTCAGTCATTACTTAATAAAGAGTGAACCTAAATAAAAAATTGTAATGTTCTATTCTTTTAGATGATAAATAGCTCTGAGTTAACACAGAGGATGAAACAGGGATAAGAAAAGGATATGAAGCTCTTCCTGGAGAGGAGGAAAATGAGGCAGAGGTTTTTTAGGGAGCTATCTGCAGTGTTAGCGTCTCCTTTTTCAGGCAGCTTCACCTTCCCCATTTTCTGCTCTCCCACTTCGTGGAAGCTGCTTGGGCTGCTCACAAAGTGCTTAAATGTGTGCAGACGCAGTGTCACAGCAGCAGATCTCCAAACCTTAGCTCCCCTAGTGTTCCATGTCATGGCTGGCTCCAACACTTACTGGGTTAGTAAGGATGAAAGTTTTGGATGGGGCAGAAGTGGATTCTGAATTTTGTACTGTTCTGTAATTTTTCATGGTGCTATGCTGTGTGCTGATAAGAAGGTAAAGATTAAGTTAAAGGACTGGTGTTATTTAATTTAGTTTCAGTGTATTTGTTTACAGCTAAATTCTGGAACAATGTGTTTGGTTTTTTTTTCTTTCCAAACTTAGCTTTTGATTAGCTTCATAATTTTTCATTAGTTGCATGATCAGCAGAGAGTTTCTTTCCCAGTTGTCAAGGAATTGCTTATCAGTTTTGGGTTTTTTTGACTTGCTGTTTCTTAGTGACATTCTCAAAACAAAGATTTAGAGTGTGCATTCAGGTATTGAACTACACCTTATCTGTAATAGTACAGTGCTGCCTTTTTATCATGTCTTCAGTGTGTGCCTTATTACTAAGTAACTTCAAGACAGGAATTCACTAAATGAACATCTCTCACTTGTATTTTGTGTGAGGTACCTGAAATCACACTTGTATTTTTTATTGTCTTCATAGATTTCAATATCACATTGTCCTTGTCTCTCTGTTCTTAAAGAGAAGAGGCCTAGCTTCACTGCCCTTTCTGTGTTCCCCAGATTTATGCATCATTCAGTGTTCCTTTTACTTTCCTTTCTCCAGCCCTGTAATACCAATTTTATGTCAAGGTGACCTGAATTGAGCTTGGTATTGTAATGTAGTGTTATTGTAGGACCACCAGGCATCGTATTTATTATCTGGAAATTCTCTGAAAATTCTGCCTGCTACCAGGAAAAGAATAATGGAACTATCGAAGATGTATACTCTTTCACATACTGATACTGGTCTCAGGATATTTATTTATTATTATTTTTAATCCATGCCTCTGGATTCTGCAGTTCATAACTTTGACGTTTAAGAAATTAGGTGAAATTTAATTGCATGAAATTTCAAAGATGTGAATTGATTAGGGAAAGCAAGAACGTATTAAATCTAAGTGTTGAAAAAGTCTGTGATACTGGCATTAAAAAGGCTCTAGGGGCAACAACATTCTGTGCCTGATGAAGTTCCTGAGCATCAATTTTGCTGTTTCCTTGTAAACTGATAAAAACATCTGTATTTGCCAGTGGGACAGAGAGAGGCACTCAATGTGGTGACAACATTAAGCCTCTACTACTCACTCAAGCACTGTGTGAAACATTGTGTTTGTTTACTTCTGCCTTTAAATGAAGCAAGTTTAAACCACTCAAATACGGCAGCAATGCTCTTTTTTTCCCAGTGGTAGCTAGTAGGTAACTGTGAAAGACTCTCACTTCAGGCAAGCTGGTTTGTCTGCATCTTAACTAGCAACGGAACAAACCAGTGAATTTTCTGATGTTGTGCCTTTAATTTTATTTTTTCATGTCTGAAAAGAATGGCATAGCAAGAGTACATTGATCTCAAATCTTAATCAGGCTGAGGAGTGAGAGAATGCCCCAGACTGAGCTGACAGGGCACTTCTTTAGCAATGGGATACGGGGCAGGGTCTGATATTTGCTCTCAACTACTTGACCGAATTGAGGGGGGAGAGAAGTGAAGGAAAGGGTGCAGCTATTCTCTGCAGTAAATTTGTATGCTTGCACAAAGGAGGACTGCTCAGGATCTCTGAGTACTTTCTCTTAGTTCCGGATGATACTGTAGTAACATTAGCAAGTGACTGTGAGCGGTAATGAGTAGCATTATGCCTGAAACAAGTAATCTATCTGGATAGTTAATAAAGAACAAATAACCATCCAAATTAGTATGGGAAAGCACTTCTTTGGCCTGAGAGTAGGTGATATCTTAAAAGTTTGATGTATGGTGTGTAATAAGTTAATAAATAAAAGCAGAAAGCTTTGTGTGAATAGAAATTGCTCTCATCTGTTCAGTGTGTGCTCATCTAATAATGTTATTGTAATGTGTCTTTAAGGTTATTTTTTTACAAAGATCATTCAAAACACTGAAGACCTAAAGATACTCTGTGCCTCCTTTAAAGGGTCTGCACTTATCTGACTTGTCACACAGATTTCAATAAAAGCTGTTTGTAAGCAGGAATTTTGTAGGTGCTGTAAGTAGGAATGTGCTGTGCTAGCATAAGCTCACCCCTCCTTGTACAAAATCGGATCCATCAAAGGAGTTCAGTACACAGCTAAATGTGTGACTCATGATTAGTTTCATTGACTCCAGGAGTGCTTATGTGCCTGAGTTCTGTTCAACATTTGCAGAAACAAAGCAAGAGTTGTGTGTTAAACACTGAAATAATAAAGGTAGGGACAAAGGAAAGTAGTCATGATTAAATCCAAATAACATTTTAGTTGTTCTTTTCACAGCCTGAGAGCCCATTTAGTAGGCAAATTTACTTCAGAATTGCTCACTGAATTTTTATGTCAAGGCTTAATATTGTCTTCCTTTCCTTCCCATAAGGCTTTATATATCTCACAGTCACTTTAATCCAATTGAGAACAATGATCATCCAATTTGTGTTCATGTTTCTTCTTAAAACAGCCTCTGTCCAGTTTTCCTATCCTTTCACCGGTATGAATGATCTCATTCAAACAGTAAGTGAAAAGACAAACTCCTTTACTTGAATTTGCTTTCTTTTAGTATCTTGGGTTATTTGCTGCAATTGTCATTGTAGATTGGCATGATACACCACAAATTCTTCTCTCTTTTCATGTGTCTGTGTAGCATAAGGTGAAGCTTTGAAGTTCAGCAGATGAATAATCAAGAACAAAACCAGTTATACTTACAGAAGTCCCAGCGTGGAACCAAAACAGTTCACTTGTGTGAACTGGTGGGTCTTAGCTCCCCTCACTGACTTTGAGATTGTGGTGACTCTGTTTTTCCCTTCTCAGGACTTTTAGCTAGATTTCAAGATAAAAATATCTTTCTGGAGAAAGAGAAATGAGAGCTATGAGATTTCCAGTGGTTTGGGTTTTTTCATTTCATTCAGTCTTGTATCTTCTCTCTGACATACTGCCAGCTTTGAGTAAAGAGATTGCAGCATGTAATTTATATAGATGACAGGCCTAGTTACCAGACTTCCTGGGTGTATCGATGATTACAGAATTCAATCCACTTCCATTTATACTTCAGCTTATGTCATAATGACTTACAGTAATTAACCAGCTTTCCCTAATATTCAAATCTGGCAACTTAGAATATGTTTCTCATATTAATCCAAACATTCTGCCAAAGAATCTGGAATGTTACTCCACTGCTGATTTCAATCAGGCAGTTTCATCACTGTGATTAGTTAAAATTAAGAAAACTAATAGAACAATTAATTACTAATTAATTATAAATTATTACTCATAAACAGATCACAGGAAAGCCATGTCAGTTGTCAGAGTAGAATGAAATTGGACAGGACCTATCAAACACATCATGTTGATTTTCTCCTGGGTATTCGTAGTGGGAAGGGCCAGTTTTACTCCAGCACAAACTCAGACACGAGGAAGTATTCCTTTCATGTGAAAATCAGAGAAAAAGATACTGCCATGGCCAGTGCTGCCCTTCATACTAGGATGTCCAAATCTACACAGGTCACTCATTTATTTCAGTTCTGCATTGGCAGCATCATTCGTATCAATGTGTTAGCATAGCTGTATTAGCATTTATTTTCTTTAAAGGCTTGCTGTCATAACACCTTGGCTTTGTATCATTGCTTTCCATTCTAATAAAAAAATGTGGGACCCTATAACCTTTCTAGGTGGTGAAATAGCTGCTGGTCACCACCTGACAGCTCTCCAAAGTGCTGGTGTCCCATCACATGCCCAATGTGTGCTGCATGGGTACATACCTGATGAATGTGAGCTTAGCAGGCTATTCTGTGTGCATATCCCCTGGTCCTCCTCCAGCATGCTGGGCTGCTCCACTTGCCCCTTTTTGTGCCTTGGCAGGATGCCTTTTCAAAGCCACAGACACTGGTCTGTAGGGGCTCCAGGTGTTACTTTATATCATAGTGATAGCCCATCTGTGTGTGTGGTGTTTTGTTTTTTTTAAATATATGAGCTGTTAGTGTCACAGGAGCACTGCAGCATCTGTCTTAAGTCTTGATTTTTAAATGAAAAACTAGGTCTTGCTTTTGTCGTCTTGAACACTCTCCATAGAGGCTCTTCACTCTGTTCCTCCTCTGACGTGCTGGTTACACAGCCAGATGTGCAGGATATGTGCAACTGCCCTCTCTGTCATGTGAGTCTGTTCTTCCTCCCTCTGACAGCATCATGACAGGCCTTGGGTAACCTGTACTAGTGGGAGGTGCCCCTGCCTATGGCAGGGGATTGGAACTAGATGATCCTTGAGGTCTCTTCCAACCCTACCGTTCTATGATTCTATGACTGGTGCTCCGTGTTCAGTCCTCATTTACCTCCCCATTCATCCCTTGGGCTGCCACTCCTGTGCTGTCCTCTCCTCTCTTTTTCCACCTTCAAGTCTGGCACCCAGAGACTCAAGGCCAAGTAGAAGGGGGAATTCCCGAGTCGCACTGAATGTAGCCAACATACAAGGCTTCACCTCCCAGCGCTCCTTAAAATCCCTGCAGAGAGGATAATAATGGAAATGCTTATTAAACAAAGTATTTATTAAGGGGGGGGAAAAAAAAATCATTGTACCTCCTGCTCTTCCCCTTTATTCCATCTGGCTGAGTGCCTTTATCTGAGCAACTCTATTCATAGTATATATGCAGTAAAAGTAGCAAGAAAACTTACTTATTCAGATCACTTTACAACAGCTTCCCTCCCATGCATTTATGCAGAACTAATTATGCTGCCCTGTAGGATCGGTGCTTTACTAATTTAAATGTCGTAACAATAGTCGCCAATTTTTTTTCCTTCAAAAGGCAAATAGCTCTATGCTAACAATTAGGGGGAAAAAAAACTCTTTATACTTCATTTATGTAAATTTTTTTATATTAACATTCATGTTTTCAAGCAGGCATTTGATACAGGACAAACAAGAATATTACATAAAAGGGTGGAAAGCAAAAAAAGCATCTCAAAAGAAAAAAAAGAAATCTCTGTGATAAACAGAGAATTATTAGAAATCAAATACCGAAAATACATTTGATCTTGATTGGTGTATATACAGCAGGCAGGCCACGTGCTTACACCATTTCTTGGAATTACAGTAACAATCCTTACACCTTTAAAACACATAGTATGCCTAATTTATTTTTAGAACTTTCAATTTGCTTTTCTGCGAATGTTGAGTACTATGTGCTTCTGCAGTAACATGCACTGTCTACCAACAAAATATTTTGGGGGCAAGTACTACTTGCTTTACATGAATTATTGCATTGACGCCCCCTAAGGATTGTTCATTTAAGGAAAGTAGATCTGTTACCTCTCCTTGTCTATTCTTTTATCTTTACAATTAACTATAAAAGTCACCAGAAGCATTTGTCAATTCAGCTTGAGTGCAGTAACCATTCTTGTGCTGAGGCTAAGAGCTGATTTAGTGTATGTGCAATAGTTGAGGCTTGCTACTTGAGCCAGTTAGCATTAGGATATTCAAAATGTAGGGAATATTTGGGAATTGCTTTTTCTTTCTTTTTCTGTCATGCAAACATTATCTTTACCTTTCTAATTTGAGAGTACAAAGGTTTATGTGCCCATCCAAATTTATGTTGTGGAATAGTTTAAGGATTTATATACTCAAAAACAGTTGTATTTTTAGTAATGCAACCAATTTGTCTACTTAACCACAGTGTAAAGAGCATGTAGGTAGGTGAAGTCCTTATGCTGAACACTGAGGCTGAAATTTATGCAAGATAGATACTTGGGTAATTTGCATGCCCAGATTTCTCCATTCAGACTGCACAGCAGCAAGGTGTTCCCTGGCAGCTCTGCTCACCTTGTGCATAGCTGTAGTCATGTGGTCTATGCCATTTGGGTGATGCCAGCAGGGGGCTTTGCCCTGACTGCATCTCTGCATATGCAGGGCTGCACAGGTGACAGACACAGCAGCCCTTGCACAAGGTTTTTTGCCACGACTTAGAAGTAGGTCTCTATGATTGGAGTACGTAAAACATAGTGATAAAGTTTAGGTGTAGTGCAGTGGAAAGCAACTGCGCCCAGATAAAGGGCCCAGCTGGTCATACTCAACAAATAGTACTTGAAGTTATGTAGTATTAGTGAGTTGGGTAATGATCTCTGATACTTCTAAAACAACAGGTAAACATTTACTATATACTGTGTATGTCTGAAAACACCTATTAACCAGTGGCCATATTGCGTTTGTGTTATGAGCAGGTAGGATTTCGTAGCCTAGATTGGGAACATACGCCCTTGTTCCCTACAGAGGACAGCCCTTTTCCTGCAGCTGCTCTTACATCTTTTCTTCAAAGCTTAGCTGGGCTGTGGTTTAGAGTTCTTTGCAGGCTGTGATGTAAGATCACTTTTTAAACTCTGAAGAGCCGGTGCTTAAATAACATTCAAATGAGCTCTGTTCAGCCTCTAAGCTACTGTTTTATGAGGTCTGCTTCACAAAGCAGTGCAGGCTTTCGTGTCTTTCTCTAGAGGAATAAATCTGAGGCTTCACTCACATGAAAAAATCTTGGTATGATTTATTTACAGGTTAAGGGCCCAAGCACATCCCTATAAATAATTCTTTAGCCTCATTTTTTGCTTTGTGAACTTTACATTTTTTTGAGTGCCTTATAAGGCCTCTGAGTTACTGCAATGAATACTGCTAGATTTTATTTACCACCTTGGGAAAGACAAGTTGTTTTCCTCCAACCCAAAGAACTAAAACCCAAAACTAAAACGGTGTAGTGCTGATGCTTGACATCCTTTATTCTGTCAATTTCTACCATAATTCGATTTATTTTCAAATTAGATGCCTAACTGCCATTGGTCTATCTGCTTTAATATGCATTTCAAGGTGCTACAAATATTCCAAATTGAATATATTTCAAATATGATTTTAGATCTGTAACAAAAAATGGGGGTGGGGAAGGGTAGAACATAGCAGGGGAAAGTATTTCTTTTGTTTTCGTAACTTTCTTCAAAGACTAAGCATAGTTCTTTTTAACTTGTAAATGACAACCATTAACATGGTTTCCTAGAAGTCTTGCTTAACACATTCTTGTCTCTGCTATAAAATATTGTTAGTCATCACAAGCAGAGTATGCATTGAAGTCTTCGTTAACTATGAACTATAACTAAATTATTTTAACTTAAGAGCTACAAGCCTGAACACCAGAACATTAACATAATTGCTGTATTACAGAACAAAGCCAGAACTGTAAAATTATACAATTTCTTTGAAGATACATCCATAAAGAGATTGTCCTTTGGCACTGATTTTTATTGTTGCAATCAATATAAATTTGTCTTTTCAAACCACTTTCTGATATTTTAGTATCTGACACTCTTAGCCTTGTGTGTGGGAATAAAATACAATTAGACTTTTCTTAGTGGGCTGCCAGATGATTTGTGATGGAATGACCCTCAGGTCAAAGATATAACAGGCTACTTGCTGCCTTTAATGGTGATTTTTACTGGGACTATTTTTATTAGAGTTGCAGTGGATGCTGTTATGCCTTTAGTGAGTTAGGGCCTTGGGATGTGTACACCACCTGTCATCCTCTCTTAACGGCTCTGATCTTGCATGCACTGGTTGGAAAAATTATTGTGCCATTTTTCAGTTTCAGCCTGCAGTGGTTTAACAAGCTACTGACACTTTTTCACAATGTCAGTTGATACAGACAAGCATTTTTGAAGAGAGCCCTAAGGCTAACAATAGTATTTATATCTTCTGCCATTCATGGAAAAGCAGAGCCAATAAAGTAGGCAGAGGATCCGGTATGTGTTCCTTTTGCTCATTAATGTTTCAGCTGATTCTGTGGGTGTTCTGTGGAAGAGTGGTTGCTTTCATTTTCTCATGAAAGAAAGATGCTATATTTTTTATTCAGGTCTATTGCCTATGAGATTCTGCTGTAAACTTTTTCTTGAAGGATACTGTTCATCTCCTTTATACAGTGTGATGCATAACAGAAATGTAGGTGCATTGAACAGTGCTGGACTGGCCTTGAAAAAAAGGGTGCGCTGCAGAGATGGTATGTGAGAAATGCAGATAGTGAAAGAGACAGCCTGCTTCAATAGGAATTGCCTGCAGCATTTCGGGTTCTGTATCTGCTTGAAGGAGGAGGAGACTGGCTCTCAAAGGCAAGCCTCTCCTTTCTGTAGTTGCATGCAAAAGCCACTGTGCCATTTTCTTCTCATCTTGTCTGTCTCCCTTGATAGGAAGAGTATCCAGTTCCCACTGCTCTTCTCCCTGGCTGTCTTGCAATACACACTTCTGTTCATTCCCAGTGTCACTTTGAGTTCCTGCTCAGATGCTTAAACCTCACATCATTTTCCATCCCTTAATAACCTACTCAGCCTAAAGTTTGCCTGAATTTAGCCTATACCATGGCACTTCAGCAGCTGCTCTATCACCCATGAACCATCCCTAGCAGAGAAGGGTGATTCAGTAAAGGAGTGGAAAACTATGGGATGAAAAGAAAATGCATTTAGTGGAACAGCAAAATTAATACCAAGGTCGTTATAAAATATACAAAGTTATACTCAGCCCAGTAAATGCATGGTGGCCATAATGAATGGGAAACTAGTCCTCCAAAGGACTATAAAGCTCCATATTGACTGAGGCAGGTTGGTGGCATTTGATTTATTTTAAGATAATTGATTGAGAAAGAGCCAGAAAATCCATTCTAGTGACCCACTCACATTTATAAAAGTATCACACATGTGTTTAGGCCCAAAGCAACCCAATAATTTTTTTTAATGAAAAATCTTTAACAGAAGTGACAAGTAGATTTAGATCTCAAAGTATCATTTTCAGAGAGAAAATATGCTATAGTAGATAAAATGGGACTGGTTTAGAGACTCTCTCTCAATCCAAGCCAGGAAAGAAGTCCTGATTTGTGATGGGGATAGCATTAGTATGTAAAGTACCTTGATAACAAACAACATTGTATTGGAATTGGTATCTGTTGTTTGATGTAGTGTCATGCGCTTAAACACGCATGAATGCAGGGTTCTTTACCATTTTATTATTGATTTCGTAGATGTTCATTTTCAACTAAAGACTAAATCCAAAGACGACTCCTTAGAAGAAATTCCAAGGTGTCAATGAGTATATAAAAACTGCTTTTTAAAAAATTTTTGTGCCTTTAAATGGCATTCTGTGAGGCAAAATATGGACGAGGTTGGCTTTCATTATTTAGAAACTAGTCATTGAAGTTCAGGATAATTTTATTTAAGTGTGGGCATATGGCTGTCATGGTTAAATTAGGATTCTAAACTAGAAAGAAAAAGTTGTGTTCTAATAGTATCTTCAGTAGACTGAATCATATTTGACAGTTACTTCATCTGAAAATAATGGATGGTATAAGAGGTAATAACAGACTCATTTTAAATGCTGAAAATGAGATGAAGTGGATTTGGAACCTGTTTGCAGCAGTGGCATAGCATTTTGTCTCTGCACTTGAGATTTTGGTGGTCAATAAAAACAGTGCTTCTCATCAGCTTCATTTATTGCATCCACCTGTTCTTTCCACTGCTTACCAGTAGTCCATACTATCCCAAACAATGTGAAATAATAAAGTACTACTGAAATGTCATGGTCCAGAGAGAAAAATACAGTAATCAATCTCATACACTGAGAAATCACAGAGAGATGAGAATAATACATAGGAAGATCAGGGTGACCTTAAAAAAGCATTAATAGAAATGGAATGAAATGTTCCAGTACAAGGTCAGGTACTTAAGAACTATCAATAAGAAGTCTACTGCAAATTGGAAATGAGTGATAAAGACGAGACACAGTTAATCATAGAATAATTAAGTGATGCAGCTCTGACAAAGACAAAAGCCTTCCTAGAATGTCTATGTTCAGAGGTAGGGAAAGTGTTTGTGCTATTGTAAATGGTCTTGGTGAAATAAAGGCTGATCCTATTCCAAGACTACTAGCATACTTTCTCTTTAACCAGATAATTCTTATATCTATGAAATACAGAAATCAGCAAAAATAAACCCCTCGTGTTTGTAAATTGTCTGTTTGCTCACATGAGAGGACATGAAATCACAGCCTGGTGACTTCAGATCGACCTTCACTGCAGATGCTTCTTTCCCCTAACCTTTTTACAGCCCCAGCCCTTCACAATTACAAACAGGAGGCGAAACTCCTGATCCAGTCCCATCTCTGGTTTTATCTCATTTGTTATTTTATATGTGTGTGTACAACTTGTAGAGGCTTTTTTGAAGGTGGACTTTTGAAGTGAAACATATTTATGAAAGAGTGTGTGGGATGTAAGAACAACAGAGGATGTATCTTATGGTGCAAGATTGAAAAGATCTCTGCTTACCTTAGAAAACTCGAGTCTGCAGGAAGGTAGGATTTCTTTCTTTAGAAGTCCCATTGATGTCTTCAGTAGAGTAGGTAGTTTGACATAAAAAGTTACTACTAAAGATAAGGCAAACTTTAAAAGCTGTAATAATAATGGGCCTGAGTAAAAGTAAATAGCAATTCTATGGAAAAGAAAAATATATAAATACTGTAGAAATTATGTTCTGGTACAGCCTTGAAAATGGAGGGATGGTGAAGCAAGCTCCCCAGATTAAATGCTCTTCTTTGATTTACTTAAAGGGTTAATTATCTGCGTTTCTGGTAGCATGGAGCTGGGCTTGATGATCCTTGAGGGACTTTCCAGTGTCAGATTTTCAGTTTTTCTTATAATGACATCTGTGATTGAATAGGTCCCTTAGCCTTCTTTGACAGACATCAGGTTAGAATTTTTTTTTTAACTTTTTCAAAATTTCAGTTTCCTTAAAACTGACACAGACTCTTCTGAGTTTATAAAGTGCCAGTTATTTCCATTACAGCAGAAACCAAGTCACTTGGCTTAAATAGAGGGTTATGAACTATTTGCATTAATCCCAAACCCTTAGAATGTTTATACAATCTTTTCTGTTTAGAAACTAAGTATTTTACCAGCAGTAATGTGACTTAACTTATGCAAATACTTATCAAATCAATAACAGAACTGCAAAAAAAAACCCTCCTGCAATTCTCATAGAATTGCTTCTGCTCACCAGAACAACATAATCATATCTTTAGTATTTATTGTATTTTGTCTGTTTATATATAGCAAGGTTCTGTGAAGAAAAGACTAGTACAGCTTTGCTCCAAACTATTGGAGAAATACTATCTTATTATGAGAATTAGATATTTCTACAGGCTTAATTTCTAAAGAGCTCAAGAGTTATTTGTATCCTTAGAGTAAGATACATGGCTGAAAATGTTAAAAAATTAGAGACCTTTTTAAAGGGTGGTAGTAGTAATGGAAGAGTGATGTCACATCTGTTGTGTTTGAATCATAGGGTGAGTGATGTTAACTTGCCCTAGGCTAACATTTCTGGAATTAAACATTTGCTTACTTCTGGTTTTATGACCCAGAAACATTAGTGGTAAAGCTATCTCATATAGATCACAGTATCTAGACAAAGAGATACAAAAAAAATTATACAAGTGAGAACTGCGAAAAAGTGATTTATTCTACAGTGGTGAATTGCCTTGAAGTATCTGGTGTAAATCCTTCAAACAGCTAAGTGTTAAATAATTTATATGAGAAGTAAGTTAACCTGAGTGGTACTGAAATTCTGGAGATTTGGGAATGATAAATAAAAGACTTTTGTCTGGTTTAGGAGCATGTGCCCTTACTACTTTCTGTCATGCTGAACAATAGAAAATGAGGTAGTGGAGATGTGATGTCATACTAGTGTAGATTTGGATTAAAAAAAAAAACAACCAAAAAAACAACACAGAAATTAGAGATCAAAACCAAGACTACACACTATTTTCTAGTGTGCAAGTAATGCTGCCTTATTTCAAAGAAACTATAATTAAACCATTGAAAAAAGGTAATTTTGGTAGCATAAGCAAAGGTGAGGACTTCCACTATAGAGTCATGCTAAAAATGTATATGCCACATGAAGCATCTGCTGCCTGCAACCACCCATCTGTATAATTGTGAGTAATCAAATTTGCAGTGGATTAAGTAGGAGGTAGACACCATTCTTGATGTCTTGAACAGAAGATAAACTTGCTTTTGACTGTGCTTTACGTTGTATTCATGTACAAAATAAAACAGTGCAAGCCAGGTGAATGTGACAAAAAGTATGTAAAATGGGTGAATTCTTTGCTAAATGATCCTGCTCTCTTGGGCATTTAAGCCATGTTGGATGCTTATAATACTACTTATTGTGTCCAGTATTATGTCTAAGAGTTCAGTACCTAAGGGAAGATTGAGGAGCCTATCAGTATATACAAAGTCCCCAAAGTATCCCTTATTGCAGTCTTGTCATGGGTTGAGTTGAATCTGCTATTCATACCATGCTCATGTCATGCCAGCTTCAAAATGGAAGTGCTGGCTGGAGCAAAGTATCATGGGGCTTGAAGCTCAGATTGTAACAAGAGAAGCTTGTTCTGGTTGCTGCTTTCATGTTCCGGGGTTGGTTGGTGGTTCTTTCCACTGGGATGGTGGTAGGAGAGAGGGTAGTGGAGGTAGGTCACTTCCTTCTGCTGCTTCTTTTCCATTTTGCTATGCTATTTCTGCAAATAGGCTAAGGTAATTGTACATCGTATTATCTCATTTTTCTCTCATCAAAGCTCTTTATCGCAACCTGGAAGGTTTTTTTGTTACTTTCCTTCACTTCTCTGTTGGAGGGAAACAGGTAGTTAACCCATTACATGTCTATAACTTCTAATTACAAAAGTTGCTGAGTACTTTTATAGAACAAAAGAGCTTGATTACTGTCAGTCACTTGAAGCCTCAGGTACAGGAATTAATCTATCCATTAAGTACAGTGTAAGCTGAAACATTCATCTGGACTGCAGGGTAATTTTGACTGTGCTCCACGGTGGGGCTCTCTGGCTGGATGCTGCTCCTTGGAAGTTTGGGCTACTGTGATGTAAGATCTTAATCTTTAACTCAGGATAGAGTCATGATTGCTGTATTGCTACAGTCTTTGTTTTAGGAAGCTTGTCATCTAATTTTAGCCATGATAAGGAATAAGAGCAAGTAATACATGCAAACATATGTTGAACAGTAAAGACTGTTGTTCCCTTATGGGCTGCATACATCTTGATTCTTATCTTTGGAGAATATAGTGGTAATTCACCATGAAACTTGGATCTCGTAGGAGGTAGTAGCTTTTTTATTGCTAGAAAGAGATACTATAATAAAATGCATATAGCACCCTTTTCCCCCAGTGCAATATTTGTCCAAAGACCTGAAGCTGTGTATTCTGTCAAATTCAAACTGTCTGTCCTACAGCTGCCTATAATGTCTGCCATCAAGATTGAGTTTAAAGTTGTATTTCAAGTGACATTTAAATTCTCATGCACCTGTATATTAAACTCTCCTGTATTATTTTTGTGTGTGTGCTGTCTTGCCAAGAAAATTGTGGCTTAGTTTTTGTCTGCCTTCACAAAATGCTGTCAGGCTAAGGCATATTATCTTATATATCATCCATGAACAGTCAAGATTAATTAGCCTTTCACCAATTTTAAAGGTATCATCTATATCCTGAAGGCAGTGTATGGTGTTTGGCAGCCTCTTCAATCACTTCAAATTCTTCTCTGTGTATTGTATAATCTGTGGAAAAATTACACTGTTCTGTGAATAGAATAGCTACAGATACAAATGGCATGTTCTGTACAATTGCACAGTCTCAATCTATACAGAGTACTCTATTTGACCATCATACAAAGGATAATAAATATTTTTCATATCCTATAATCCTACAAGAAAATCGATACATCATATTAACATCCATTCTGTGATTTTTAGGGCTTCATGCTTTTTTTTAGTGTGCCTATTTCACAGAATGATAATTGTTTATATAGGATTTGGAAGGTTTGTTTGACAGCTGAAAGTACATGTTATTACATGTACATAGCAGGAAAAAAAGGGAGGGCATATTATAAGCAGTTGCTGTGATGCTATTTGGATGCATTACCTATATGAGGATTATTAGCTACTGTTGTAAGCAGATTTAATAACCTACTTGTTTACTTCCTTAAGTTCCTGCTAATTAGTTCTATTTCTCATCAATTAAAATATCTGCCCAATATCCATGAATATGAAAATATGCTGTCTGCTGTAATGGTTGTGTATACAGTCTGAAAGTACATAGAATATTTAATGTTTTCAGTTCTATGTATGTTTTGCATGCGATGTCATGATTCTACCTCCCTTAACCACTAGTGAACAGGGTGCAGAGCAAACGTTAGCATAGACAGGCTCTTTTCCTGGTTAATGTGCTGTGAACTGGCATCTTATCTCACTGTACACTAGAGTAAGTTCTGTTAGTGGGCTTAGCTGTTTACAGTAAAGATTGGCAACCAGTGCTTGAGGATAGTCTCTTCAGTAAAAGCCTCAGGGATTAGAAAAACCTAGAGCAAAACATGGTGTTTACTCTTCTCCATCCTTGTAGTGCCGAGAGGAAGAAAACTGAGTGTGGCATGTGTGTTTTTAAGAGCAGTGATTCTGGAAAAGGGCTTTGCCGAAAAGGTGCATTTTACAACCTCATCTGACATTGTAAGGGTTGGATTCAACCTAATTTCTATCTTGGCCACAGGCTGTGTAGGCAGGAATTTCTTCCAGGATGTGCTCTGGCCCCAGTCATCTGCAAGTCAGCTGGTTATTGCTGCCTGATGGTACTGCAGCCGATAGAATCTAAACCGTCACTTATAAATAAATAAACAGGCTTCCTGAATTGCAAAAAAAAACCCAAACAAACAAACAAAACCCAAACCCACAAAAAAAAAAACCAGACTGATATGCCACTTTCTTGTTAAATTGCCACTACACAGTATCTTTATCATACAAACAGAAAAATGAAAGTATGAACTTTTTTACCTTATGCTTCAATATTCCTTTTACTTTAAAGCTATTTAAACAACTTTATACTATTAACCATGAAAAATGGGATCTTTTTTTTTCCAAGTAACTTGCAGGTAAGGTATCTTGGTCTGGGATGGAGATGGAACACATGGACAAGTACATATTTTCTATTTTTAGTGTCTATGAAGTATTTTTGTTGGAATCACTAGGAAGAACAGAAGTTGCTGCTTTGTTATTCCCTTTCCACTTTTCTAGACAGACCATCCCTAGTTTCCTCTCTGAGGTCAACATGAAAATATGCAAGCTCAATTACATTTCTATCATTCTCATGCAGCAGAAATTAAATGTTTTTTTAATTTGGACTTCTGTTGTATCATGATTCAGTTAATATTATTTTTGCCAAAGTGAGATCAGAAGATAGTGTCTAAATATTCTTCATATGTAAATGATAATTTTGAGCCCCTCTAGCTTCTTTAATATGCATTTTCAAGATGACACTTTGCAGTATCATGGAGCTTTATGTAATGACTTTGATATATTTGAAGCAATACTTTTCATTGATGGACATGTTCTAAAGCTGGCTTTAAAGATATGGATGAGAGAAATGGTTGAGGCCTTCTGAGAAGGGCCAAGACACAAAGGAGAAATTTATATTATGTCACAGCCATATAAGCATACGTAACTTCTATCCTGATGAAAACTCACTGAGGGAAAAGCTCAAATTTATCTACATCCACTTTGGAGATTGTGTCTTCTGACCTGGTGACTCCATGCATTTCAACTGTCTCTTGTGGTACAAGGAAGTTAACAGGTACCCCTGCCAGGGTTACTCACCCCTGTAGGTCTCAGCTCATAAGTCATGGAATCTATGTTTTACAATCAATCAAAAACCTTGTTTACGTATCTCTGAGGTATATGCAAGTGTATAGGCGTAAGCCCCAGAAACTATGTGCAGGAAACAACTTCAAACAGCTGACGGAGGAAAATGTAATCACTATGTGCCCTTATTTTGTCCCCCTATAGTTGCAGACAATGGAGAGTTCAGAAAGCTCTAGACAATTTCCTAAGACCCTAAGGAGGGTTTGTGTTTTGTTTCTTTCTTTGGCTGATTTTTGGGGTTTGTGATTTTGTTTTGACTTTTTAAAGACTGATTTGACCTTTTTATTAAGTTGGAAGAAAAGATCTTTTATGGGATTTTGCTGACTTAGCCATGCCAAAAAACCTGCGGCAACAGGTTTAGGGATCTGGGGGTGCTGATTGACACCCGTCTAAACATGAGCCAGCAGTGTGCCCAGGTGGCCAAGAAGGCCAATGGCATCCNTAGCCTCTCTGCTTTCCTCCATGCACAAATATTTGCCCCAATGCATATAAATAAATACATTTTAAAAAACCCCAGATGTCCCCAGATTAATGGATTCAGTAAGTTATAATTTTGGAAAGACAGTTCTGAAACTCTCAGATCTCAAGTGTTGAGGAGAGCACTACAGAAAAATGTCCTCTTACTGTGCAGTGCACACATATAATTTCAGGGGAATATGAAATTCAGGCACTGTGTAGATTTTGGACAACTTCCACAAAACTGTCAGAAGAAAGCCATGCCCTTTAGTGATCACCAGCATCTATGTTCAATTGAGTGTGACTAAATGAAGCAAGAATTCAAACTGAGTCTCTTCACTGAATTGTCTGCCGATTAAGATGTAGTTCAGTGAAAGCAAAATAGTCCCACGAGAATGAATTACTATTGAAAAATCAAGTGGAAAAACCTGTCTTGAGTCTTGGAAGTGTTTTCTAGACAGGTCATGATGCAGAGTTTTGGTAGAGGGAAGATGAGTGTGATAACAAAAATGTTTGGGTAATATTTTCTGTAGAAATAACAGTGCCCTTTCTGTGGAAGTAGCAGTCTGTCTGATCTGTACTCAGAACTCGTGAAAATTCTGATTAATCATCTGTTGCCTAGAGTTTGTTTTCCTTCTCTGACATACTTCAGATTAACAACTGCCACCTTGTGCTGAATTAGAACAATTTACAAGTCGCACGCTCAGCTGTGTTAACTTTTCTCAGCACCTTATTGGATTTAGAATTGGCAGGATTTCCCCCCATTTCTAACTCTTGCTATTCTTATCCTATATTGGATAGTAAATATTAGGAAAAAAATGCAGTGGAAAAAATAAACTTCCTCTGTATTTCTATTACATGTCTCAGGAAAAATTCCCCTATGATGCAACCTTTTTTTGATGTAGAGACAAAATAAAATGCTGTGTGTCTAAAATGGCATAAAGCATTCAAGCCTTTTCAAACCACTCTGCCTTCTCATACTCAAGAACTGTGCCTCAAAAAAATGTGACCTTTTGGGGTGATTAACTATTTTGAAGTTCCTTCCTCCCCAGGAAAGTATATGGGATGTCTCAAGCAGTGAATAAATGGTCCTACAACCTCTATGGTTTAGCTCTTGTCTCATTAACATGAGTACCTTATCTCATTTGGGTCTTTGTCTGATGTGTCTGCTGAAACCTTGATGCCGGGAGAGCTCTCCTCAACATTTTGGAAATACCATTGGTGAAGCTTTTCTGTGCCTGATCACCAGCTTGCTTTAATAGGATCTTTCTGCATGGATTGCTGTCCTTGATTCCCTTTTGGAAGCACTGCTTTCCATGTGGCATATCCGCTTGAACTGAGGCTCTGTGCTGTCTATGGTCATGGTCACACATAGAGCTCCTCCAAGACAGCCAACTGCCTGCAATTTTTGCTTGCTCCTGTTTACTGCTGCTAGGGAAATTCTAGCTGCCAGCAATATGAGACAGTGAATTCCTTTTAATTTTTACAATATTTGCTTCTAAAAAAGTAATAAAATTATCAGGGATTGTGACAAAAATATAGCAAACAGCTCTAGTTGTGCTGCATTTATATTTTTCAGGTGAGAAAACTCATAGACCCTGTCATTTAACTCAACTTCATCCCAAATCAGAGGTGCTTTTGCCATGGATGATGTTTGAAAATACAACCAAAACATTACCAGCAGTTTTACAGTAATTTCTATAATAAGTTTGAACAGTCAAACTCTTATTTGAATATGGATAAGTCTATGTAAATACTTATTGGAATTTTATAAATCTTTCTTAGTTATACATTTATAATATATTCATTACAAACCGTCTGCCCTGAAGTCTGTAATAGAAAAAATGTAGATAGAGCATAGGTAATAAAAACTGTTTTTCACAGCCTTATAGTCTTCAGGGACTTAAAATAAATCAAGGTCTAAGTCCTCTCAGAGGTCTAGTAATTTTTCAAGTGTAGGTTTATTTTTCATTTGTATTCTGAAAATGAGTCATACTTATTATGGTCTTCCTAATGGCAGCTCTTCAGTCAAGTGTTAAAGAAGATATAATTCACAGGTGACTAGAATTGGAAATAAAAAAGGCCCTGAAGAATATAATTCCTACATCATTACTCAAGCAATTTTTAATGAAAAAATGTGCATTTAAATGAGACCATTAAAAAGGATGTAAACTAAGAAAAGGAAATTGAAAATTCATGGTACAACAACAGTATGTACATGTGGGCCATCACCTTAAAGGTGATTAAAATGTTTACGCAAATTAAACTAAAGGCAAATTGATCAGTTATTCATACAGGTAATTGCTTGGCTATACAGAAAGTGTTTTTCTTATTATATAGAGTAATATAAAGGCTGACTGCAGCAGAAGTGGCATATCACAGTTTATGGATTAAATCCAGTTTTAAATGGTGGTTACACTGAACAGTGTGCTCCAGATGAAACTGTATCAAGCAATTTAATTTAGGAAGAGTACTTTTGAAAAAGTAAATACCTATATTGGAAATGGACAGTCAATCAGTCGTCTGGACCAGCGTCATAGGAAAGCATTAGACGTGGTATAATTATCCTTCTGGGTTGGGTTTGTAATAATGTAAGCCCAAAAGCTTGAGATCCAGTACTACTCTACGAGCTGAAGTGTTAAAGTTGACAATGCTGTAATGTCCTGTGAAAATTATTGTGAACCCCCTAAGTTACAGTACTCAGGTGATGGATTCTGCTTTCAGATCTACTGAGGTACAATTACTTATGTACACTCTGGGTAGGATCAGGTTCAAGTCTTGGACACAAACCTACATAGTTAAAGTTCATTCGTGCTTAACAGTTATCTGTAAATCATCACTTTAGCTTCTGAACACGGCATCCCCCTTTTTTTTCAGTTCACAGTGCTGAGATTCTGAGAACTTTCCCTAAAAACTGGTGTTAGCAGACAAATGGAAGAGAAAATGTTGAAAATAATAATGCTTTTACTATGATTTACAGAAATGATAGTTTACATTATATGATTCCAAAGCTTCCTTGGAATGCCTATCTGTGACCTTTTACTTGTACTGCCACTTTTTTTGTCTAACAGAGTATGTTGTTGCTATAGTTTGAAACTTTGTTAAATGCGAATTCATGTTAAAATAGATGGTGCAATACTGAATGAGAAGCATTTCTAGTATCAAATCCTTATCAACTTTTTCTAAGCAGTGCTGAATATGCTCTGCTTCCTTCATACCAGCAGACTGAAGTGTTCTTCCTAAACAAAAGTATTTAGCTGTAACCGACTATCCCAGTTAACATCTACTTTAGAGGATTATGAAGACCTCATAATTGCATCTTGGAAATATTTGTTCAGATTTGTCAATATATTCTCAACCACCATGCTCATGTTCATTTCTTCCTTGCTTTGAATATTTATTAATTTGGATTTCTCACATTTACAGGACAACATACTCAGTCAATCTAAATTTATCTGGTGCAGCTCCCAGTGAAAATCAGGCATCAGCATGAGCATTCTGTTAAGCAAAAACTTGGGCAGGAGCTACCTTATTGGCCACAAGATTAATGAAAAACTCAATTTACATGAATTTACATTTACCTGTGTGAATTCTTAAAATTCTGTTATCTACTCCTGCAATGTCCTTTTTCTCTTGCTCATTCTGCCCATTTTTATTGGATTTTTCCCCTGAAATTTCTCTTTGCTTTTTAGTACGGATGTTTTTAAAATGTTGCTGATTTTTGCTGAGTGTTGCAGTGAAAATTCTGAGTTTATACTAAATAGTGTGACAGAAATGGGAAGAAGAAATCTCTGTTTCTACCTGTGTTAAGCCAAGAAAGATTCACCTGTGCCCCAAAAAAATAGTCCTTCACTATCTGACTTGTCAGAGTTACTTATGATAATTAAGCAAGGCTCATGTTACTGATTTTTATGCTGTTTCATGTTTCAGTTCTGCTAGAGAAGAGAGTTTTTTCTCTCAGATGATTGTGTTCCTGTTAGTGAAGGTACAGTATCTACTGGAAGTGTTTCACAGGAAGGTCACCGTGGAAGAAATTATAACTAAACTGAATTACTAACTAGAGATAAGCTTCTGCTTTTCAGTTTTGATCTTCTTGTATATCTAAGTCAGTCTCCCCTAATTAACATTAGCCCAAGATTTGTTGTTACTGAGGATGAATTCTTCATGCTTTAAACTTGTAAGTCATTTATGGTGACACAACAGAGTGCTGTCATCTGGGCATATTTCAAGTTGAATGTATTGAAATGTCACTGCTGAGCTTTGGAAGACTGACATGCAGTTCCTTCAGCTCCTTTCAATCCTGTCAGCTACATGTGTTAGTTAACAGAGGTAGCTGAGAGAAAGTAGTAGAGTATGAACCTGCATATTTATGGGTAACTACCTTTTCTCCAAAGTGAGGTGCATTTGCCTACTCTGCCAGATGGTAGCAAATGTTATCTTGCCTAAGCATTGCTGAAATGAGTTTTACACCAAAGAAGCCAAACTGTATAATGAAGCATACTAACAATTAAACAGTGTGGATCCTTGTATATCCCAGTACTGTTCAGTTTACTAGCTATAAATATAGTAATTTTTAAGCCATACTTTGCCACTGATTTTGGAGGCAAATATGTGATGGATGATTACTTGCAATAGTGGTATCAGCTCTATGCTTGCAAAAATTCAGCAAGAGTTAAGAGACATCACGGGACGAGTGGTCGTCCATCCACACATCAGCTGTTGCATGCCAGGGTCCTTGTGTGGGCTATGTATTAGACTGGTATAGGGAGGTAAGTATCTTGCTAAAACCTACAGATTCATAGTCAGATTGCCCTTGTATAAGGATCTGAACCCTATCACCTGCAACTTGGTGTATTTCATATTTCACCTGCTATTATGCCTCAGAGGTGGGAAACTCTTGTCTTCTAGTGAAAAGAAGCTGAGGTAAATATGAGAAGCAGAATTCACTGTCTGGCCTGTCTTTTTATGGGCTACAATTTCAGTAAGTTCAGAGTATATGAACCTGTTTATCTGTCAGGAGGATACTGACTACACAGTGGTTCAGTCCTAGGAGATACCATTTTCCCCAAAACCTTTTCCATGAACACAGGGAAGTGTACAAAATCCCATCTGAACTGAGTGTTTTTTGATTGCTTTCCTCCCACAAGGGCTCTTACCCCTCAAAAAGTAGCACTCCTTGTGTGCACCGCATAGTTCTTAATAGCTGTGAACAAAACTTGGAGGACAATTTAAACTGAAAGTGAAGGTGAGTCATGTCCTTAATGAAGTATGGTGTTGGAAAAAACCTGACTCTGGATGTTCTTATATATAACACAGTGGGCAGGAATGGGAAAAGATCTGTTGGATCGCACGACCCAGTGCGGGCTTGTTCTCTCCATAACACATTTATTGACAGCCTTCCTTCTTCTGTCTAGTCAGGTCTCAAGAGATAAGAATGAAATACAACTTTTCAAAGATTAACAACTTGATTTTTATAGATGTGAAGAAGGTATTTCTAATATAGCTTCTGTTTACAGTCTTAATAGTATTTGGTTACAGTCCCTGCATCACATGAGATTTTCTTTCTCTTTTTTTCCACACTGTTACACATACCCTTGATGTATACTTGCCTCTAGATATTTGCAGGCTCTTTCTTATGTTTTGTCAGCTATTGTCAGAAATGCACAGCCAAGGTTTCTATTGGATGTAGTAGGGACTCTGTACTTTGTCTTCCTTAACCTCATTTGGAATAGATAATTTTAAAAGGGGAGCAAGTAGGTCAGGTTCCTTTATTCTTCCATCTTTGCTTTCATTACTAAAGGTGAAATTCAGTTGCCCTAAACATTTGCATCTGGTGACAGCTTAGACATATTAAAGCATCCTGCCTGCCCTCCAGCCACTGCAGAACAATGTGGGTCTCCTCTGTCCTATTCAAAAACTCCATGTGGGTCATTTGTCCACTGAGCATGTTTCAGAGGAGATTGAGCAACTTAATCATAATCAAAATGTCTACACTGGACATGGATAAATGAATTTGAACTATTGAGCAACATGATTAAAAATTTATTCCTGGAGAAGAATTAAGGATGATTCAATGGTTTTAATTTAGAGCAATAGCTCATGATAACTAAGAAGAGTCTGAGTATGCTAATACAGAAATAGAAAAGTTTCTAGAGAGAAAGCGGCATTAACACATCAGTGTGAGCTGACTACATACACACGCACACAAAATTCTACCGGCCGAATTTGAGTCTGTTCAAGAGCAAAATAGACCTTTCTGAAATTGCTGTTATTCATCCATGGATTGACTCTCTTCATACTTATTATTAACAATTGTTAGCATTCATTTGGGTAAACTGAAGTAAAGACAGAGTATTTGGATCAGCGTAGTGACTTGATAATAGTATTTAAAACTAAACGAAGTAAAAACACATGAAATAATTCTGTCATCTTGTAGGAAATCTTGCAAGACATCTGGAAATGAGGAAAACAGCATTCTGTACCCCAACATTGAATTAAAAGCATGAGTTTTTCAAGTGCAGGTATTCATGCCAAGTTACATTATTGTATTGATTTTTACCCCCTTCAGTAATTCTTTTGTTGTCCTAAAAATCCATACCAAATAATTAATTTAATATAAAATAGTGCTGATATGGGGGGAGAAAAAATCAGAAAGGAAGAACCTTTACTAGCGAATAAGATCAACACTTCTCCCACTTTTTGCTTTGAATTTGACAGTCGTGTCTTTGTAAAAGCCATAGTCATAAGGTCAAAGGAAAACATCTGTAAAAAAAAATCTGCTGGTACAACAACATTTCATGGTGCTGAGACAAAATGAGGCAGCTTCCCAGCTTGCTTGATGCTTACAGCATTGTCTATTTGTACTCATGTTATTTTGTTACTTAGTTATACTGTTTCCTCACTTTTTAGCTGTGTTTTATTCTGATGGTACCCAGGAATATGCTTTATATGTGTAGGATAATTTTTTAATCTATTCTTTTCTCTTCCAAACCATTGTCTGTCTGACTACACTTTCCACTGCAGCAGCTACTTCCTTCATTTGTTGGGATATTTGTTTTTTGGTTTTGGTTGTTGGTTTGGTTTGGTTCTTCTTTCCCCCTAGAGTAGTTGACATAGTAATATGTATTGAGATCATTGAGTGTCCTCAGCAGTAATCTATCATTAAAAATAATAAAAGCAATAAAAATATTATGAGCTCCTGAAATGGAGTTCATTATTTGCCCCTCCAAACAGGAAAGGTAACAAATTATCTGTACTGAATGAGTTCACAGTAAGTCTTCAACAGATTTCTGGGAATATTCATAGTAAAATGGGATCATAACTTAGGAAAGTGGGAAGTAAAGTAACCAAGGAAATAATATTGTTTAAAAAAAAAAAAAATTTAACATTTCATTACATTAAAAAGCATCCTCTGCCTTTGTGAGGACTTGAACTTTGATCTGTTTCTGTTTTCACAAAACTTACAATGACACATCCTCTTGAATTTCCGTAACATATTCAGAAGTTTATGCAAAGCCTATTAATGATCACAGTGTTGTTGAATAGCTAAATAGTTCTGATCTTGAGATAGACACACACATTACAAAACGGGAGTAAAGGTTTGCTCACAGTGTGTGTAGTTGGAGGAAATGGGAAGTAAATAGCAGAATGACCATAAAGCACTGCCAAAGATTATGCAGTAATTCAAGGACATCACCTTTCAGACACTTGCAGACAGCTTCATTAGAATATGAACAAGCAGCTGATGAGTGTGTCTGCTATTCAAAGAGCTATGCCTTACACTGCCAGCTTAAATAAATACGGGGTAATGGTTAACTGTGTTTCATTTCTTCATGGGAGAGTACTAACAGGTTACTCTGGTGGAGTGAAAGCAGATCTGTAGTTAAAGCTAGCTTCTTAACATCTCAATTTGAATTACAGATCACTGTGCCTAACTTTGAGCATGGGTTGCAGAGCTCTTTTCTGAAGATACGTTGAGCTGTACAGCTTTGTGAAACTTGTCAATACTTCTCTCTCATGGTCATACAGGGAAAAAAAAAAGGGCAGTGCTGAAACTACTGTGAAAATTTGTTGGTTAGAAAAGAAGTTATTTTCTCGGGTGTCATTTCTCTTTGTCTGAAAGGCAAGAGCAATCTATTTTAATGGAATCACTGGGGAATGGTAATAATAAAACTGCAGGGAAAAGGATAACAAAATTTGGCTCAGCTGGATAGCCAATGAAGTATTTCTAAAGGTGATCTTTTCTAATTAGCTATATGTTCTATTACTGTATTTCGTGAGTCTTGTCTGTAGACTTGCTGAAGCTTAAACTCTGCTGGAATAAGTTCTAGCCTGAAAAATATGGGGGGACTAGTGCACACGAGAATTGTCTACGTAGAGATGTGTCACTCCATAACATTCCATAGGAACCTCATTCTGGTTTATTAAAATGTGCAAGTTGCTTGAAGGATTTCTAGGCTAATATAGAAGATCTTAACTGAGCACACAAGAATTAGACTCCAAGGAGTGAGTGTTCTTTTTTTTAATTAAAATCCTCCATGTAAATACGATGTAACTTCCACTCTAATATGTTGTCTTTAAATTTCATCTTAAAACAAAACAACGAACCAACAAAAAAAAACCTCAGGTTTTTTTTTCTCTCCTGCAGTGTGATGGGTTAGGGAGTTACCCGCCCCCCCCACACTTTGTTAAAATGACCCAGGCTAAAACNTCTGTGTACTTCCCCAGGAAAACATCATCTTTATAAAAACCGAAAACAATAGTTATCCTTAAACACCTGTCACTGTGCTTCTCAAAGATGAGCCCTTGAATTACTGTCTCCAAGCCCATAATCACGTCAGATTTTCTGGTTACCATCATGTCTGAGCTCAGTAAAAACCTTGTTGCATATTCCATGGAAGTTTTCTCTTAGGACTAGATTATTTCCTGTGCAGGTGAGAAATTCTATGCCACTTCAAAATGCACCAAGAAACTGCTTAGGGTTTAGCCAAACACTGGCATAACCATGTTTTGAAAACAAAGGTCAGATTTCCTCCTGATGAAATTTGGACAGAAACAGAGAAGGAAAAAAAAGTGTCAGTAGCTACCCCATGGTCTTAACATTAATGTTCCATAAGATGCACTGTTGAAAGGCTGGCTGTGCTTCGTGACCAGCTCTTTACCTATATAACTTGAATGTCTGAAGTTCGGCAGCTGGAAATAGAAAAGGAGAGAGATGTCTGGATCTGGTGCTGCCATATGTAGTTTAGTTGTCTTTCCTCTCAAACACCTGCCTTTGTTAGTCTTTGTAGCTTTATATTTATGAATCTTGAAATATAGAAATATACTTTGCTTCTGTTTTGACATCAGCAGTGATGCATGGAGGCAGAGTAAGATAACCTCCTGCCTTTAAATTATTTCACCTCACTGGTTCTTGCAATTTTAAAACCTTGTTTTTGGAAGGCATGCTGCATCAAAGACTTTCAGCTTCTCTGGTTGCTGGACAGGCTTCTTTTGTGTGGATTCAAGAAGGCAAGGGTCTCTTGGTGGCTGCTATATACCAACTGACATATTGGCAGGAACAAGGATTAAGGATTTACCAAGACAGGACTTCAGTGGATGCAGTATGAGTACACCATTTATCATCTTTGTATTTTGAATATGGTTATTATATAAATTGATATACTACATTTCAAGTAAGCCTGTATAGTAATTGAAGAGATTTTTAGATATAGGCTCATTTTACTTTTTTCTTCACATACGATTTGCTAATCTCTTTTCTCATGGTGTTTTCTGTTCAATTTGATACAACACTGAGCATGTTTCAGAAGCGTAACAAAGACTTAATATTGATACACATTTCTATTGTTAGTACACAAGGCTTATAGCCTTTGGCCAAATTATACCCTTGCTTGCACTGAAGACAAACTTCGATCTTTAAATTTATATGAACTAGATACTATTCCTCTTAGTGATTTTTTCTTTTTTTTTTCTTAATAGCAGAGTAATAGTGTGGGTTTGGTGTTTTGTTTTGGTTTTTTTTTTCCCTAACATATTCATAGGAGTTATTGTGGCCAATAGCATAGATTAGAAGAGTGTACAGAAGGTATTTTTCATAGAGTCATAGAATGGACAAGGTTGGAAGGGAGCTTTAAAGGTCATTTAGTTTAACAGCCCTACAGTAGGCAGGGACGTCCCCAACTAAGTCAGGTTGCTCAGAGCGCTATCAAGCCTGATCTTGAGTGTTTTCAGGTTTGGGGTCTCTATCATCTCCCTGGGCAACCAGTTCCAGTGTTCTACCACTCATAGTAAAGAAGTTCTTAAGGTTGAATTTTAAAAGCATTGCCCTTTCTCCTATTGCTACAGGCCTTTGTAAACAGTCCCTCCCCAGCTCTCTCGCAGGCCACCTTCAAGTATGGAAAGGCTGCAATAAGGTTGCCCCAGAGCCTTCTCTTCTCTAGGCCAAACAACCCCAACTCTCTCAGCCTGTCTTTGTAGGAGAGGTGCACTAGCCCTCTGATCACTTTTTCTGGCCCCACTTGTGGACCCTCTCTATCAGGTCCATGTTCTTATGATTAGGGCCCCAGAGATAACCCAGATTTACCTTTCAGAATCCAAGGGTGGCTGTGCCCAAACTGGTCCAGTTAGATAATTTGACAAAACAACATGGCACTGGTACATGCCACATTGTTTCACTCTAGCTTTTGAGACGCAAGTTACAGATGGCCTGTGAATTACTCTGAAGACTGAAATGTATGGAACTGGACTCAATTTCAAAGCAATTTTTCAAGACCACAACATATTGTGGCTTATTTAAATGATAATGTGCAGAAATATCAGTAAGCGGGCATAACTGAATAGCTTTAGAGCAATCTCTCTAATGCACCTGGGGAGTCTTGATCAATGCAGAACTAGAATCCTGTCCTGCTTTTGGCTGCATGTCAGTGAAAAGAGCCATTTTAAGGCTTTATTGTGGTGAGTTGAACAATACGTTCTAAAATATGCTTTTCAGCCACTTTAATCTGATAACCATCTTTGATTTAAAGTGTCTCATCATGCCCATCTTATCAATTTGTGACTCTAGATAAAGCACCATTTATGATGAATTATATTTATCATTAAGTCAATGCATTTTTGCCTTTTTAAAAAGCTTTTCAATATCCTTTTCAGCTCCAAGATTGTTCTCTTTGCACATTGTATTGGTTCTAGTTTAATCTTCCCAGACTCAAAATAGCTAACAGAACCAATACAGTAATAGGATGTTTTCCCCTCTCCCCACCTAAGAAAGGAATTAGATGTAGAGAGGAAAGGGGTAAAAACACCCAAAGAACAGTCTTGCTTCGATTTTGGAAGTTAAAAGAAAAATTTTAACAATACATAAAAGGTATTTAAGGTAGGGGAGTTACAAAGAGGTATAGAGAAAGGATACAAAAATATATACAAGCAGATTGATGACAATGGATGGAGGTCGATTCGGGAAGGGGTTGTCCACAGTGTGGTGGGGTGGCCATGTGGTAAAACAGGAACAGCTGGAACAAGGGTGGTGCAATCAGGGAGGCAGACAGGCAAAGAAAGAAACAAGAACTTCCTGTGTTTTTATAGGGGGCTAGACAGGAAGTGGAAGTGGACTAACCACTACACCTGGGGTCAGGTTCAGACCCACCCCCATGAGGATTAACTCTTTACACACTTATGTACATAATTTAGGTCAGTACTAAGTTTTCTGCCATTGGCAATACACTTGGCTAAAATATGATATTCTTAAAACAGAGGCATAAAATCCCCATTCATTGTGTAATCATGTCTTTAAACTTAGTGATGATTCAAAGAGAGAAATGCAGAAAAATATGGTATGCTAATAGCAAATGTTTGTATTGTTTTTAAAAGTAGAAAAGCTTGGTCATGTCAGGAGTGAAATTGTGGCCTCTCTGAAGTGTCTTGGGCTTCAAGGAGTCAGGAATTCATGTCAGAAGTAAGGCGCAAATGGATTAAAAGCATCACATGTTCTTAATGGAGTTGCTTCCAAAGATGATTGTGAAAATCCTTCGTGATGACAGTTGCATAACAGCTATGCACTCATGTATATTTTTCATAATAACCATTCTGAACTCCTTAATTTGCTATGTCTTCATTTAAAAAAAAAAGCCAATTACAGAATTGTACAAGGTCATTCTTGAATTAAAAAAAAACAAAAAAACAAAAGAACCATGGATTTCAAAGTAGACTGTATGTCTGTGGCCCCTGCCAAAGGACACAAATGTCATCAGGTAATTCACACTTGCTGTGTGTGAAATTTGGGCTCTCTGCAGCAGACAGGATATGTGAACTAAAAGCAAACCTGTGCATGATGCAAGGCACAAGCCTATGGTAGATATTGGGTTTGTTACTGATGCCTAACAAGGTCCTGTTCCTACAGCTCAGTTATAGAACATTTACCACATATCTTATCCTATTCCAGCTGCGGAATGAAGCAAGTTATTTGAATTCAAGTTAAGGAAATTTATTATCTATATTACTTCCCAGTTTGAGGACTAGAGAAGCATGGAGGACATAGATTGATATTCTTATTCAACCTGGGGGCGCATTCCTCATCCTACTAGATCATTCTGGTAGTCTTCTGTTAACCTAAAAACACAGAGTTTTCTTTTTGTACCAACTCTGTTCCCTCAAATTTGCCATCCACAAGAGAATCTCACTCTTCCTACTCAAATAACTCAAGTTGCAGATCACAGAAATTTCCATATGACATTTAGAAAACCATTTAAACACAGTAGTAAAGTATTGTTTTCTTACTAAACTGTTAGAGGTGTTACATAGCACCCTGGCTGTATTATCATGCAATTATCTCATGCAGGTCTGCCTGAGAGCAAAAAGGGAATTCAGAAGAGATGTTTGCTTTTAATTTCCTGCTTTTATCCTACTAAAGACTCAGTCTTAAAATTGTAAGACTACACCTTTGTGCATAATTGTCATTCTATTATGACAGCTGCGGAGCTTAGTGTTCTTTGACGGTTATTAAAACTCATGCAAACAATTCCACTGTGTTTCTGAACACTTAGTACCTTATTTACTGGCACTTCCCTTTAGTACTACACAAACTATAGCAACATAATTTTCTCTCAGAAATCATCCATCATTGCCTTGAACCTCTCAGGATGACTAAGGCTGTGTCATGATCTTCTGTAATGGCATTTGTATATTTAAAGTGAAAGCTTTCATAAAGATGCTGTTTCAGGTAGACATTTTTGTTTGGGTTCTTTGAAGTAGATTTTTAACTAAGGAGTGATTTTAACTAAATATTAGAAACAGTGGTTATAATTTCTAAAAGCTCCTGAAGGTATTGAACTGTTTCCTTTTACTTTCATATTGGCATACATGCACATGAGCTTCCATTACTGTGAAAATAAGCCTTATTAGCTACTTTTTAGTCTTTAAACACAGCAAATCACAATTCTGAGGAAGAGAAAGACGAAACAGTATCATACATGACAATATATACTAAAAATCATGTCATTCTTCAATAAAGATGTTTGGGTGTGTTAACAGTGTGTTAACCATGCGTTAGCCATGCAGTCCTTTGCCTCCTTACTGAGTGATGAGCATATCAGCTCATGCTTCTGAGGAGACTAGAGTCACTTTCACCCTACTGCTTCACCCATGACAAATCTGTCCATGTGCAGAATGTGCATGCACTGGGTAGCTTTGCCTCTCCAGTGATATCTTGATTCAGACTCCTAGGCTGAAGTTTTAGTGACACTGCCTGCAGTATCTGCCTAAAGTTTGAATCAAACAAAGCAGGCATAGAGCATACAGAATCTTAAGACCATAGAATGATTTGGGTTGGAAGGAAACTCCAAAGGCCATGTAGTTGAACCCCCTCTGCAGTAAGCAAGGGCATCCTGAGCTAGATTAGGTTGCCCAGAGCTCTATTGAGCCTCACATGGAGTATCTCCAGGGATGGGGCCCCAGACACCCCTGGGCTATCTGTTCCAATGTTCCAGTGCCCTCCTGGTAAAGAACTTGTTTGTAACACCCAATCTAAATTTACTCTTCTCCAGCCTGAAGTCATTACTGCTTGGCCTATCACTACAGGCCTTTGTCTCTCCATCCTTCTTGTAGGCCCACTTCAAGTACTGAAACGTTCTTATTAGGTCACCCTGGAGCATTCTCTTCTCCAAGCTAAACAATCCCAACTCCCTCAGCCTGTCCTTGTAGCAGAGGTGTTCCAACTCCCTGATCATTTTCGTGGTCTTCCTCTGGACTCACTCCATCAGGTCCATGTCCTTCCTGTACTGAGGGCTAGAGAGCTGGCTGCAGTACTACAGGTGGGGTTTCACCAGAGCAGAGCAAAGTGGCAGAATCACCCTATTTGATCTGCTGGTCACGCTTCTTTTGATGCAGCCCAGGATGTGATTTGCCTTCTGCGCTGCAAGTGCACACTGCTCACGTCCAGCTTCTCATCCATCAGCAGCCCTAAGTCCTTTTCAGCAGGGCTGCTTTCTATTACTTCATCCCCCAGCCTGTATTGATAGTGCAGGTTGATGTATCAATGGCTAATTTGGAGTTCCAGTGGGTATCAGCATTCATAAGCAGCATGCATCTGCCTTTTTATATAGCCTCTACATTAAGAAATATTTTAGGCTGGAAAAGTAGTAATCAAGTAGAGGTATATATCCAAGAGCCCAAAATGACTACTCTTGGGCTTCAAGAGCATAAATAGCTTTCTGGGAGCAGAAGCAGCTGGCCATGCCTGGAGGTGTGGTAGACAGGAAGAACCATTCTTAGAGAAGAGACAAGTTGCCCAGGAGAAGATATCAGCAGATATTAGACCAGTCTCTATTCTAGATGGGGCCTTCATTTCTGTCTGTACCAGATTACTGTGAGCACACTAGATACGGCTCTCTAATTATAACTTTAATTGCATTTTAATTACTATGTTGCATTCCATTGCATGAAAGTTTGCCTATTTCTCTGACAGATGTGAATTCATTCAGCCTGAAAACCTTTCAGAGTTTGAAGTATGTAAGTTCATGGCAGGCACTGCTCTCACTCCAGATGGCTCAGCTTTAGATTTGTTGCATTTATTTTAAGGACTAATATTTGAGTTCTTCAGTCCTGGTTCCACGTTTTTGGGAGCACATATTAGTATAGAGCAGTATCTGTAGCAGGCAGAGCCTCCCAGTATTCCCAACCTTAAAACTTCTCATTTTCCATTGTTTATTTAAAAATGGAACTGAAGGACCTGGCAGGATGAAGATTAATTTGAAAAAAAAAATGCAAAGAAGCTGAATGGAACTTAAAAATACAACATATGAGGAGTTAAGAGGGAGAGCGCTACAGGGCAGGTAGCATTTTAATTTATTTTCTCATAGTTTGCACTACAGTTCACGTTTTTGCTATGGGAATAAAGCAAATAAATTATGAATAGCACTATGGTTTTCTGAAAGTGGAATTCAAAGATAATTTCCATTACTATGTTTATAAATGCAGATGGTAGAACTACTTATTACATTTGCAATCTGTATCAATAAAATATCTAAAAGCCTCAACCTTTCTTACATTGTAGTGGAAAGATTCCTGTCAATTTTGAAAATGTGATTTTTGCCTATGTTAAAAATGAGAAACTGAGACAGAGGGAACCATATATGTGAATTCCAGGGCAACACTGAAGTCATTAAGAATGTATTAAGTAAACTCTTTCTTTACCTTACATTTGTATTCTTGTAAGTTTTGTTTGCTTTTTTTTTTTTTGAGAGGTCTGAAGGCAATGTCTTAACATATTTCAAATGCAGTATTTTGGGAAAGAAGCTGCTTTGCTGAATGGCTTAAAAAGATTCATTCTGTTTTAAGGAATTTTATCCTATTTATCAGCAGTATATTCCCACTATTTTCATCTCTCCCCTTTTGAACTACACTAGCAAACCCCTTAATTCTGACCCTGCATGAACTGGTTCCACGGAGTTCTGGTACTGCATGTAAAGTTTTTGTCATATGGTGGTAGAATTATTTTGTAGGCTTATTTTTTAACCTTACCCTTTTCCTCTTTGCCTTCATTAACTGCATTAACTCTTCTGTGTCCATAAAATAAGACTTTAAGTTGTTTAAGATAGGTAGAAGATCCTTAGCTAATATGAATTATTGTTGCTCATCTTATTCCATCTCCCTGCTGCACCTCATCTGCCCGCCTGGAGATTGTTTCATTCCTGTTTGCTGTATTTTGTCTAGAGATGTATCTTGTACTTAAGCTCTTCAGGTAAAACGAACCACAAATACACTGTGTTGTTAGATAAACATTTATTATTAATATTTTTTAATAGTTAAAACCACATAAATATATTAGATAGTTACACAGATAAAAAGCAGAGAGAGAATAAACATTTCTGCAATCAAAAGGGAGATTTAACTGAATATCTAAAGTCCATTTTCTTTTAAAATAAAATATATGTACCTTAGGAATGGCTTCTGTAATGTCAGAATTAGTCAGAGATTTCTTGACTCTAATTTTTCATAGAAATACAGAATAATTTGTGTTGGGACAGACATCTTCAGATCATCTAGTCCAACCTCCCTGCCTAAGTGAGGTCAGCCAGAGGGTGTTCAGGATTGCATCCTGCTGGATTTTGATTACCTCTACAGGTGGAGATTCCACAACTTTTCTGGGCAACCTGTGCCAGTGTTAGATGACCTTCACAGTCAAGAAAAGGGGGTTTTTTTGTTTGTTTGTTTTTAATTTTCAGACAGCATTGCAGGTGTTTGAATTTGTTCCGACTGCCTCATGTCTTGTCACTGGACATTGGTGAGAAGAGTTGGGCAGCTTATTCTTCATGGTCTCTTCTATAATCGTACACATTGAAATCACCCATACACCTTCTCTTCTCCAAGCTAAACAGTCCTAGCTCTCCCAGACCATATGGGAGGTGCTTCAGTCTCTTAATTAGCACTGAAGCATTTTGTTGGGCTCATCCAAATATAGTCATGGTTTGCTTGTACTGAGAAGCCCAGGACTGAACTCAGTGCTGCAGATGTGGTCTCATCAATGCTGAGCGAAGAGAAAGGATCAAGTACCTCCACCTGCTGACAAGAGTCTTCCTTATGCAGCTGGGGATACTATTGGCCTATATTTACTTGAAAGGTGTGTTGCCAACTCAGCAGCTTGTCCCCCAGGACACCAAGGTCCTTCTTAGCAAAGCTACTTTCCAACTGATCAGCCCCCAGCATGTATTGGTGCATGGGATTTTTCCAACCCAGGTATAAGACTTTGTACTTCCTCTTGTTGAACTGCATGAGATTCCTGTCAGCTGTTCTTCAGATCATCCAGGTCACTCCAAAAGACATGTCTGGTATATCAGCTGCTTTTCCCTGTTTTCTATAATTTTTGAATTTACTGTTCCATTGTCCAGGTCAGAAGTTGATGTGGGTTTAGGAGTTC